>JAOBAY020083550.1:0-10636 GCA_025331085.2 Zoanthus sociatus
CAAATGTCTGGAAAAATTCAAATTGTAACTAGGCGCGTTCGTATGCGGCTATTTGCCTCAAATTTTGGCATTCAGTTTCTCTCTCCTAACATTAAAATTTTCAAATCATAATTTTTTTTAAAACTATTTAAAGTGTTATTAAAGATATTTGATGTCGAACTTCCAGACATACTCTCTTATTTTGAGCAACTTTCCTTACTCATTAAGATGGCAGCGAAAACCGTCAATTTTAAGAGTAAAACGTAGTGATGCCAAGCACGCCTTTGAAAAACACAGTTTTGCACTCTGCCGGATCGTTCAAGGGTGGGTTATTAATTTAAATCTGGGTTTGAGCTAATCAGTTTTTGAACAACTGGGTCCTGGTGTTTACAAAAATCTGCACTTCTCAGTCAATCAAAATCAAGTAACTTTTTTTGTGCATGTTCTTAATAAACACTTTTCATGCCAGTGTGATATTGATAAATAATCCGTTTTTCAAAAACCAAAATTCAACATCGAATTTGTCACATCAATGGAAAGTTTCGATTCGTTAAAAAAATGGCGAATATTTCAATGTATGTGTTTAGCATGATAACGAGGCTCAGAGGACATGTAATGCCATCCCACAGTACATTTCTTTGTAAAACTGCATAGATTTGAAAATTAATTAATTAGCTCACATTAAGAATTAGTAGTCTTAGTAATTTAGATGTGACAAATTTGATAGTAAATGTCTTTGTCCAATAAATCAAAAATTTTCCTGTTTCAAGCTAAGCGTAAAAGGGTCTCTAGCATGTAATGTAGGTATCTCCGTTTAATGTACAATTTTTGATGTTTTCGTTTTAATTTTTCCTTACTGACTTGCTGTAATTTTCTTCTTTAATTTAATACTAATCATTGTTTAAGAGACAGTGTCGCGTTCCCAGCACAACTGACACGGGGTGTAGCGTGTTGGAGTTCGAGAGGTTAAACCACCGTGACGTTTATAATCGGATAGCGTTGCTGAATGTAATTCTTTAGTAGCTGAACCGACTATTTACAGCACATGCGGTCAAACTATAAAAAATGTGCGTTTGCTATGTTAAAATAAACTATTTATCTTTGCCTAAAAATCAAACACAAAATGAACACTAGAAAAATTAATTGGTGTAACTTACATCTCATCTTGACTCCAGGTTGAAAAGAACTTAGTTAAAGACTCCGTTAAGCTCCGTAAAAAACTCCAATAGTTCTCCGACTAAACTCCAGTTGTTCTTTTCGCTTCGAGTGTAATTCTAAACTTTTTACATGTATCTGCCACTCAATGTTCTAAAGGTGAGACTTGAGAACGTAACAGACAGTCTATTATATTCGATTATTATAATGTACTATAAATTATCAGCAGTTTTCTGTATCTTTGTCACAACTGAGGATGATCGAAGGTCGATCGAAAGATATCTTGAAGTTAAAAATGTCCTGTTTTTGAAATGTCTATGGCCTTATAATTAAAGTTTTAGTGTTAAATACCAAAACATCCACCAATTGGGGAATAATGCGACACAAGCAATAGAATATGACCACGTTCCAAGTAAATGTCTGTCTCTTATAGCTGATAAAAGTGAACGATACAATGTGTCCAGAGACGTGCTAAATAATAAAGACAACGATAAAGCTTCGTCTGCCGACATAATAACAGCGTTGTAACCTACAATGACGAGGAAAAGAATGGCTAACGGCGAAACCATCAATAAAAGTAGAGCTTGAGCACATCGACGGAGCCTGTAAACAGATAAAAAACAGATAACCGTAAGTCTTTAATAAGGAGTCAGTAATATTTCTTGGTTTGTACACAATCCAAAAAAAAAAAAACTGAGGGAACGACCACATTGGTGTACAAGACAAAAGACAACGTCAATATTCTCTCTTAAATGTGCGTTATCACGGCCTTTTGCTGCATTCAAGAAATTACGTGCCACCATCATTTAGAAATCATGTTTGATGCTCGCGGGTCACGTTTTAACAGCATGAGTTGCTTGTACAGTCAAGGGATTATTGACATCAAGCTTGAACCGCGGCCTAAAAACAATGAATGCATTTTCGTGGTTGCCGTCGTTTGACGGTCAAGTTTGCTATCGAGCGCGTTCAACTTATATTTGTACAGTTCGAGCTCGATCGAGCTAGTAATCTTTTAAAATTAATTTTCAATATTGCTAAATAGAATTAAATAAAAAATGGCGCCCTATTGTGCTTCTTGTTAACAACTAGTGGTGAAGACAGGACCAAAATGGGGAGGCCCAAGAGTTGAACCGTTAGCATACCCCACAGATATGTCTCGGAAATTTGTAAAAATAATTTCTCTCAAATTGCATTTGTAGGAGTTTGAGAGTATACTATTGAATTTTATAGCCATCTGAAAATAAACTTGAAGTATTCTCAAACTAGCACGGGTCTAACAATTTTACTTTTATCACCCAGTCCATTTACTGTTACTGTAGTTAAATACAACACTTAATGCTAAATACAAACATATAGCTAAATTCTTTACGAGCCAAGTGGCCCATGGAGCTAGCGCTTATCTCCGGTTTCTGTAGTTTAAAAAGCGAATGAGAGTCTTTGACTCCGTCTGGATGGGACACTAATCCATCGCATGTTAGCTCCCAGCAAACGCTGTTACTCATTTACCTACCCCGGAACTGATGGAAAGCTGAGTTGGCTTAGGTGGAAAACAAGGTCACACAAATATCGAGTTTTCCGCTTATCTCCGCCAATAGACCATTTTTGCACTGCAGATGCTGCTAACTTCAATGACATTGGACTCAGTGTACGTTTTTGCAGTGTTAGCCTAAATATTAAGTTAAATATTCCTAAATACCGACGTAGTTTTACACCACGTGCAACCATGTGTATTGTTGAAGGTGTGACTTCTCGCTCTCTCTTGCCAGTATTTTGAATATTAAACAACAAAACGAGGCTAACACTGCAAAAACTGAATCCTTTGTCATTAAAGTTAGCGGCATCTGGAATGCGAAAATGGTCTATTTCCAATCTGCGAAAATATTTAAATACCACAAATTATTGGACAAAAGAAAGGAAGCAAAGCATTCTGGTACTTGCAGTATTTGACGTAATCGTGCAAATGGGCTATTGAGACGTGGAAGTCACCACTCTAAGGGCATGTTCACATGAGGCGAGTTATCTAGAGGGGTAGGGATATCTCGGCGGGTAGTTATGAAACTGTCCCCAGCTCACATGAGCAAAACTGACCCCGATATGTCTCGGAAAATGGTGCTATTTAAACGCGCAACACATGCCCATGATCCACAAAGTTGTTCCTAGCCCCCGAGAAATCTCAGGGTGAACTATTTTTATGGCCCGAGACAACTTTACCTCTAGGGCTAGAGAGAGGCTTTCTCTACCATATAGACCGAGATAACTCGGTGCCCCGAATCGTCTCGGCAATCATGTCAATGGAATGACTGGAAAAACAGAGTAATTGTAGTAGCAGTTGGCTCGGCCCGAGAAGACAGGCCCTAAGTGAGTTTACAAGCCAGTCAACGTACTTGCTTTTTGTCGGAGTCACAAACAAAACTGCAGGAACTGTGAAGACTGCGACAAAAAATGCCAAGGAAATATTAACTGCTGCGATAGAGGACATTACAACGGAGAATAAAATGAGAGCAGCACATTTCAACATAGCGTGGTACTGCAACGTGCCTTCAGCGCCATTCACGGGGGATCTACAAATATAAAAACAAAAAATGAACTATAAAGATTAGTTGTGTGATATATCTTCCTCAAGAAACTTACGATGAATGAAAACTGTCATTATATAAATAAAACAATAAGAACGACTTTATTTAGGTTTCACGTCTTATATATATATATATGTATATAAATATATAAATAAAATAAAATTGATATTTTAAATCTATATTTCAGGGTTTTTTTATATCATGTGCAATATTAGCCTGCGAATACAGCCGCCTTTCATCACTCACCAGTTTCGCGAGAAAGACGCCTGTGTTTCACGGCCAGAAATTCCATACTGATGACGTCAATCTCAAGTTGTCAAGTTTGCATAATAATTATTTGCAAATTATTTGCTAGATGTCAACATGCTTCATCACATCTAACACCGAGAAGATATATTTTGCATTGTCAACAATTTGCTGAACTTGCTCGGTTCCAAATTCTAAAAGTGTCGTGGGGCATCCAAAAATAGAAAAATTATTTTCTTTCTTTAAAGCAATGTTTTCTTTAACAATTTTTTTTTCAATGTCTGAAGTTTGATTTCTAATGTCAACATTTGCTCCTTAGTTACAATTTTTGATTCCACATTATCGTTTGCCAAAATAGTCAGGTCCAGCTCATGATACTATAATCAATTCCATTTGGAATAACAATTATGCATATTTTCAAGCGGACCAATCAGCGTTCCTGACCAGATTCAGGACAGATGACGTCATCAGTATGGAATTTCTACTCGTGAAACGCAGACGTCTCTCTCGCGAAAACCAGTGAGCGACTAAAGGCGGCTGTATTCGCAGGCTAAGCTGTTTTAAGATACAAGAAATTCTAAAGAAATGTACGGACAATTCTTCAGATAGCGTCCGGAAGCCATACATTTCTTTAGAAATTCTTGTATCTTAAAACAACTATATTTTGTTAACTATTGATCCGTTTAACGTCAAACTTTGGGATTTTACTATTTATAGTGTGCTCTTTCTTTTTATATTAGTCATACTTAATAATTATAAGAATTAAGGGACTTGTATCCAGGCTCTCTCGGTATGAAATCCGGCAATTAACAAAGTAACAAAGAGTGGCAAAGCTATGAAGTTCATACTTATACATCTTTCCCTGATGAGAATTGATGAAATCGGGTAAATATTTGAGTTCTTAAATAACCTTAGACTTTCATTACTACATACTAATACTTAAAACAAAAGGATTAATCTTTTGCACAAACATTTAAGAAACATAGTAGCATTCGCTAAATTGTCATATGTTTCCACAACGTTCATTGGTTTCCTAAAGCATTCCAAGGATTGAGTAATGCTAACCCTTTTCAATGTCCTTTTAGTCAAAATTCTAACAAAAATGGGAAATACATTCTTTTTAATATATAACCTAAAAAGAAATAATTTTAAAGTCACACGACTAGTGACGTCATCTCCCAGCTTGTGTGAAATTTAGTCTTTTCAACGAACGGAAAAAATTCAGCCTCAAATTCTCAAACTGAAAAAGAGTTTCAGAGGCATATCCCGAGTTTTTAAAAAAATCACGTGACCTGTTAAGTCATAGCCGTAGAGGTTTGTTTGTTTGCTGTATGTTTGTTGTCTGATGAATTTGGCCTCTCCGCGAACCGCTAAATACTTAAGGTACGTCTAACCATGAAATCTCACGTGACTGATGACGTCACCACCTACCTAGTATAGTTGAGATCCCTTCTACCACGACGACTTACTTCCCACTTTTTTAAAAAGTTACTGTGTTCTCTTACCGTAAAGTAATATAAAATACCTACTATTACATTTACAGTTGATTGGTATTACATTTACGGTTAGTCGGAGATATTGGATTTACGGTTAAAAAGTATTACATTTACGGTTAGAAAACTATTACATTTATGGTTGATTTGTATTACATTTACGGTGGGTATTACATTTACAGTTGGTATTACATTTATGGGTGATGCATATACAAGTTCTAAAAAGAATACATAAGAAATGCCCTCACGGGCGACGGAAACATAGATGTAAAGAATGTCATGGTTGCAGTATTTGAGAACACGGTTGTAACAAATACTTCTGCAAAGAATGTGGTGGGAAAGGAATTTATCATCATGAAATAAGAAGGTCGTTTTGCAAAAAATGTGGAGGAACACAAATATATGAACATAAAAAACAGAAGTATCATTGTATAGAATGTAGACTTTAGTGTGTTATTCAATATTTGTAACCCAGTTCGCGTTACAAAAGAATATGATTTTTGTTCAGTTTTGAAATTGGTTTAAAAAGGTACAAACCTTATTTTATTTTGACCAAGAAAAATGGAAAATAATACAGTAAAAGAGCTCAAAGCTATCGCTAAAGAACATGGTTTCAAAGGGTACTGTAATTTACGTAAAGCTGAACTTATTGAAGCTTTACGCGATCAGGAAAATTGGAATCCTAAATCGAAAAGTCTAAAAACTGAAGTAAATCATACAAACATGAAGTCGCAAAATACAAAAATGATAAAAGCCCCCGCTAAAAAGCAAGGCATCAAAGGCTATGAGAACATGAATATAGTACAAAATTTATAGTGAAGGCTTTACGAGAAAAGAGGTTGAGAGAGCCTCCCAAACCAAATCGAATGATTATCCGACCTCGTGGACAACCACCCTCACCACCAACAACACCTGATCAAATAACCAGGACACATCCAACCACTGCAAACATCCTCGATGAACCAAAACCTGAAATTAATGTACCTATTCTAGGACCTACTAAACCAACTAATAAATCTTTATCACGATTAGTCCAAGATCGTTTGAAAAAATACAACGATTTGATTAGTAATAAGATTCGTAAATTTAACGACTGGATTCTACAACACGTTCCTGAAATTCGAACTGCAAATAAGAAGGTTGAAGACTTGAAGGAATTTGTTAAACGTACTGTATACAAAGCTCTCCATAGTTTTGAACCAAAAGAAAAAGAAACAGTTCCGCTCAGTTTTAAAAATGCAGCAAATCGAATGCGAAACAGCTCAGTTTCTTTTTACAACTTTGCTAAACTCTTTCTGTATTACAAGAATGATCCATTGTATGCTGAGAAATTTGATAAAAATATTTCTTTTAACATATTTTAAAAATTGTTTGTAAATCTTATGCACACCAGGCTTGCATGCTGCAAAAAAATGTTATTTCTCGACTAATAGAGACTAATTGGTTTTCTTCTCGACGAAATGATAGTTTTTATGTACAACTCCTCTATCCCTCAAAAAACACAAGGTTCAAAGCTCGCTTCTTGGCTTAAATTCTTTCACGAGACGTCACATGTCCAGTCATTCTGCCCTTTGTTATCGTACTGAGAATTAGATGAAGTTGAGTCTAGAAATCTAAACTAATGCGCAAGTTTAAAGAAACCGAACCCAAACATGTTCATGAAACGACTAAAACTTGACTACTCTCCGACTTGTTTCCTTACCTAATCTAAATCTTTGTAAATTCTGGACAATTGAATTGCCTAAGATAACTGTGGTTGTCGTAGTTTTTGGAATGTCAGTTTGGGCAGGTTACTGAGAAGTACTAGAATCAGAAGCAGCAGTAGTGAACTGTTGGTTCTCTAAGGTTTCATGTTTGAAGTGATTGATATTTGGTGAATCATTTCGGTATGTCAGTTTGGGCAGGTTACTGAGAAGTACTAGAATCAGAAAAGCAGTAGTGAACTGTTGGTTCTCTGAGGTTTCATGTTTGAAGTGGTTGATATTTGGTGAAAAATTTCAAGTCGTTCAGCGGGCGAGACAAAAGGATTTGTCTTGTTAAATAAATCTTTGGAGATGCGGTTGTTACCATTAAATAATAAAAAGTAAAATGCATAAATTAAGGGAAATTAGAAATGTAAAAACCAACCAGCTATCATGGATACCGAGTGGCACCTTTTGTAATTTTTTTTCAACCTAACGTCGCTCCAATATCTGTAAGTATTAACTTATTATTGCCAACGAGAGTTAGATTTGATTGAGTAATCTTATTTTCAAAATAGGGTTTCTGTTGGAATTTCGAGTGTTGATGACGTAGGGTTTTTGTTTGTATTTTTTGCATTTTGTCACAATTTTTCGCTGAACTATTGCTGACACTTTTTTTAATAAGAACCAGTAAATTTTTGCTCAGGCTCAATGTTCTTTTTTGAGACTCAAAAATGTTCTTATTTCGTTCTTGTAGGCCATATATGCCAAACTATGCAATTTCAATACAGTTAGCGACCGAGTACAAATTATGAAGGAGATATAGTAGTTATGCAATGGTTTCGTGGGTTACAGTGGAATAAGCCAGACCTCACTTGTATTTTTCGAGTCTTTAGGCGAGTGGTTCTAGGAAGATAATACAATTGACAAGTGGCATTTCCACGGTATCCCATGAACAACCATTGCATAACTAATTTATCCCATGCCTTAAAAATACAACTAACTGATTTTTCTCCGCATGGAGAACGAAGAACTAAAACCGCAGTTTGTGCTGACGTATTAAGGTCTCACAACGTTGACCGACAACTTTGTCACCATTCGGAAACATATGCACACAGTTTTGGAGCCATTTTGATAGTCTCTCACAAGTAATGACGGGAAATCCGGGTGGAATACCATCTGTTCAATACCACCCGTTGGATGCCGCAGAATGTGCAACAGCTTTCCAGGCATCTGATTAGTTGTATTCTTTAAGGTGCGGGATAAATGACAATAAAAAAATATATATGTCTTTTGGACAGCACAATATTTGTTACAGTTGGAATTTACTAGTATTAGAATAGACAGTTGCGATTGCCTGATGGGTTTCATAATTTCACCGTTGTTATAACATTTTTTCCCTTTCATTTCATCCTCAGATTGTTCTTAATTTGTTCTTATTTCTCAGGCGATTTGAGGCTCACTGTTTTTGTTAAGCTTGTTCTTATTTTAAAAAAGTGTATAGCAACACCTCGCAGCTGCTCAGCAATGGATGCAAATTTGTTGATTAAAAGCCGTATATATTGTATTTGAATGTAAACATGAATGATATAATAAGCAAAAAGCACATATAAATTCAAGCAATGTTCGTGGCTGATCTCCAGATCAAGCGGTTGCTAATTTACATGGAAACTACTAGCAATAACTGTAACCTGAAACGGATGTATTACTGAAAAGTCGATGCAAGAAGAGCTTATAGCTCTGGTTTTTAATGATCGTGAAACTGATCGCTATAAATTCAGCTGGCAAAATTTAACAATGGGATATCATATATCAGGATATCAGTTTGGGCAGGTTCCTTAGGGTGTGTTTACATGATAACCGGATCAAGTTTCGATCCGGAATGAGCTTGCTGACCGGTTTGTTCATTCCCTCTCTTCTAACTCTGCATTTAGGTGAACAGTGTTTACATGACTCAGGAACGAAAGTGAAGCTATTCCGGATAGAGTTTGCACCAGGTTTTGTTCCAAATTGGCACTTTTAATCAAGTGCAAGATTCTACCCCGGAATCATATAAACGGAGATCAAAGCTCATTCTGGTTCGAGACTGGCTCATGTCTCAGTAAGCGCTCACGTAGTCTCGTTTTTCTTTGGTTATTTGCTGTCCTTTTGCGGCTCTTTGCTTAGTTGGGCTTTTTTTCCTGTATGAGATCGACTAAAACATTCACACGGTACCAGATTTTATTTTTCATTCTGTATCAAACTCGTGGTCCGATATTATGTAAACACACTCTAAGAAGCTCTAGAATCAGGAGTAGCGCCATCAGTAGTGACATTCTTTGTTTTTTGAGGTTTCATGTTTTAAGAGGCTGGTACTTGGATATTTTACTCCAGCAGGTGAAGCATTTCGAGTAGTTGTAGGCGAGACAGGACGATTTGACTTGATCATTATTCTTCGGAGATAACCTGTAAACAGAAAGTGTTTTCAATGTGATTGTTAGCAGTGGCGTAGCAAGCCCGTGGGCCTACAGCTCCTTTCAAATTTTTGTCACAGGTGAAAAATAGTATTGAAAAATTATTTTAATTATATTGTGTGCAAAGAGGACATTTGACCGATTTTTAAAAGTACCTGTTATAATTGTTATTTTGCAACGAATGCTCCATGTTTAATACAGTTAATTATTACTCAATCGTTATGAATGGTAGAGTTTGCCCTAAGCCCCTGATATCAATGTTACAAAAAAGGTAGTAAAGAGCGGACTGAGTTAATAATTATAAGAAATGTCCCTCGGCGGCTTCTGCAATATTTGGATCAGTGCTCGCTTAAAGTGCCTATGAAGTGAAACCAGGTTTTACATTTCTAGAGAGATCAAGTCAAAAGTATTAAATACAGAAAGTTTCAAAGACTTTGGATAAGATACCTCTGAGATATAGCTGCCCAAATTTCAAGTTTTGCACTGTCGATATGTCTATGTCTATGTAAATAATTATGTACATATAAGGGTGTGTTTCTTTCAGTGTTTCTTATAATGAGAAAGGGTTTTATGCGCTCAATGCATCAAGTTTTTCGTTTTTGTGACGTAATGTTGTTTGTAAACTTCAAAAGCGACATGAGAAAAAATACCAAGTTTTGCTCATATCTCGACACTGATTCACAGCATCGAATTCAAACTCAAGCTTTTACAAGAAAATTATTTTATCCCTATTTTGAAACCATTTTTTTGGGTTTAAACTATTTTTAACTTGAATAAGTTTGCTTTTTTAATTAATTTCTCACATATTCTGTGTATTGAAGCAAACAAAATGACGCATGACAGTTGCTAATTTGCATCTTAATGGCTAGCCACAGAACTTTAGTCTTCCCGGACGTGTAGCATCTCATCATCATCATCATCAATCCAGTTTTGGTCCGGTTTTATCCCCGTAAACGAGGGTGGCCGGATTTACCTCACTCTGCCAGCAATCTCTCCCACTCCCACTCTCCATCTCGCTCGATTCATTGCATCCTCCTTCATCAAACCAACAC
>JAOBAY020083561.1:0-10635 GCA_025331085.2 Zoanthus sociatus
TGGATTACCGTCCATCCCCCGCCGTCAGTGGTCTGGTCACAATAAACGCTGAATAATCCTTTTCCATCCGGGTCAATCTTGTAGACGCCGCTTTGTTTCTGGCCACAGTTGTAAATTTCAGCACAGTTTTTGGGGACTGGAGAATCAAATTTCAGATTTTTTTAAAGCCATATGTTTTATGTTATAACTTTATTAGAACACAATCATGTTTTGTTAATTGCGAATTAAAAAATTACTTCGACTATTACCTTTTGTGAGAGAGATTTTACCTTATTATAGGAAATTAACGCTACATGAAATTAACTCGAATTTGGGAAACTCGCGTTAATTTAAGTCGCGTTAATTCTTGTGAGCATTAATTTCCCCGCCCTTAATTTAGTGGAGCGTTAATTTCCACGACGTTAATTTCCATTATTTTTGTCTCTCCAAACTTTTTTGACAACTAGAAAACAGTAGCTTTTTATTTTGTGCACAACTTTCTCACAGTTTAAATAGTAAATCATTCAGAAACATACACAATTGCTTCTTGAATTTCGGATAAGATAGATTTTGAGTCATCAAGCTTATCTTTCTCGATGGAATATGAGATTTTGTTTGTTCTCTCTTTTAAAATTGCCAGACTTCTTGCCTCACATTTTGTTACCTTGTTAACAGGGTGTTACAATAAATTTTTTCCTGTTGTCTCTATAAGTTCTGTTTCTTTGTGTGGTCGCGTTAATTTCCCTCATTTTGAAATTTAAGCACCTCTTTCGCTTTAATCTCCTTTATTGGAAAGTAATTTTTCCTTCACTTCGATTTAATTTAAGTCGCGTTAATTTCCAATACCTTAATTAACCTTAATTAATATACCTTAATTAACATGAGCGTTAATTTCCTATAATAAGGTCAAAATCATGCAATTCTTAGAGTTCTAATTCGGCTGGTTTTCACCTGAGGTCACGGCGACCATGTTGGTGTACTCTTAACAAATTTGTTTAGGCCACCGTGTCTACTGTCTTTTGTGACTCTTGGGATTGTGTGAAAACCAAGAATAGCAGCCTTTCCAGGCTCCACTCAATTCCAGGCCTTCCTATTTTTCTCAACGTCGTCCCCAGGCCTCAAAATTAAACAGTGCCAGACACCCAACCGAAATCTAAATGATTTCGCAAGAACAGGAATAGAATTCATAAATCGCAAGCTGCAAAAAAGGGATTCGAGAGTGTTTTTCCATCATTCCAAGTGATTTAATCACCCTATAAATCATAGAAAACTGTGTTCTAAATTGCTTTTATATTATTCACAAAACCCAAGAAAGTCCTATGAGCTTACCGATACAATAAACGATAGCTGATTGACCAATCATAGCGCTTACATTGATTTTGTTATTGTATAACACTCTATGAACTATAATTTTCAAAACCTCCTAATTTATCGATTCGCAATTATCCAATCAGGAACAAGATACTTTGCTGCGAATATAATCTAAAAATGTGTTACTGTTCCCGTTACAGTTGTCATCTCATTTTGTTTAAAGAAAGTAGAACCAGCAGCTAGAATAATACAGGCTTCTATTTCGTGAAGAGGACACAAAACTTTTGAAGCAATGAAAAGAAAGGTAAAGCTTACCCCAACATTTTTTCAATCAATCACAAACCTTGTTTAATTCAAGTAAGGGAGGATTCATTATTTATATGGGATGATCGGGTCATGTAAAAACAGACAGTGTCTTGAAATTGTTTTGCTGAAAAATGCCGTGTCATTAATAAAATTTACAATAAAAGAACGGGCTTTGAAAAACATACCAAAGTAAAAAAAGGCCTCGTTTCCAAAATAAAAAAGGCAAAGTTTTTATCTTTGATTGAACATTTCTGACTGCGCTTTATCAACAAACACACTTTCAGTTGTTTTGGCTGCTATTAAACCTACGATAAATTAGTGTCCGGTCCAGGGGGAGTCAAAACTCTCTTCCGCTTAATACTACAGAAACCGAGATATAAAAAACGCCGGCTCCATGGGCCATTAAAAGTCAAGATAATTGATTAATTAGTCTATATTACAAACATTTGAAAGCAGATACTGAGAGCTGAAAGAGGGGATTAGGATCAAAGATTTCGTTGTGGAGATCTAAAAGGTCAGGGTATAAATTAGATGGAATGTCAAGATTAAGAATTTAAGAATATATAAAATTATAATACAAAAGAATAATTTTAAAAAGCTGGATTGCAGCCAATCATTTTTGAAATTTAAGTAATTTAGATGAAGTTGATACGGTCATAAAAATTATTAAACTTAAATATATGGACGTTTTTTTTTTCACAATATCAGCAAAAATGCTCGTTTTACAGTGGATATTTTGTACTAGTTTGATATAGTTAGGTTTGTCATTACTTTCAACTTCTTTGCGAGCAGTAAAGAAACAACTACGTGTTAGAGAGTTCCTCTATTTGTTTAAGTCGCTAGGTGCTACACTAAATTTATTGGCGATAGTATTAGTAGTCCATGGATCAATGATACGACAGAAAAAAAAACAACTAATTCTTACCCGTTTTACATTTTGAACTTGTTCCGATACAGCTATCGAGTTTCGTGTCTAGCTCGTCCAGTTTTTGTGTGATTTGAATGAGACGTTTCACAATGTCTTGCGCACTGGCAAAACCATAGAAATTCTGTACGACACTTGGCCCGCCCTTTGCTGGACTGTTATGCTGTGAAGCAGTTTGTTGCAATGAGACGCTCACAAGAAAAACGAAAAATGATCCAGCGGCGAGCGAATGAAACATAATGTCTGTACGGATTCTGAAAGCAAGTAAAAAAAAGCAATCCTGTCAGCAAATGTATAAACATTTTTTTATTAAGGACAATTAAAGTTTTGCTCGGGCTCGATGCTCTTTTTTTCATGCACATTCTAAGTGTTCTTATCCTGTTTTTAAATGCGATATATATGTATTTCTAATAATCGAATATCAACTACACTCATTTTTATTTATAAGAACAACTTAATTGGAACAATGAGGATCAAATTGGCCGAAAATTAAGAACAATTTAAGAACAATATTAGGCTGAGGCTGAAATAAAGTGAAAATGTTTCTGGTTGAAACTTTACTGAATCTTGTATTTTACGTTCGCTATGTGTACAGTAAAAACACAGAAACACGGTCTCCCATTTATTATTACAGATTATTGCATATATCTACAACGTATAAATGTAATAGAGAGATTTCCTCTAAATACAGACAATCACCATCGTTTTTCAATGTCTTGACATCTTGTTTTGGTTTCTCATTGTTTCAAACCGCTCACAGAAGTAAGAAGAAATTAAGAAGAAATTGAGGCTAGCTGCAGCAGCTAAATAATTCAGAATAATTGCACCTCGGTAAAATATACTGGTTTTTAAGAAAAACTCTTTTATATTTCTCTTACTTAGGAGTTCCTGTGTGTTCTTTTTTCTTGCAATCTTGATTTGAAGCAGACAGCATGAGAATGCCTCTTCAGTATTTTTTGTGAAAAGGTAGTGTTTCATTTTTGTTCAGTATTAAAGACATTTTTCAGTGTTTAAATGTTTGTTTTAACCTTTATTTTTTTTTAGATTTATTTTTTCTTTTTAGGCGCTTTGAGTCTTACTTTTTTTATGAAATTTGTTCTTGATAAAAAAAAGTGTAATCAAGAAACAAATGTAAGTATTAATAAAGAAATTACTGAGCCATTACAACTAAAGTTATAAGCTAGAATTCATTTATAGTACTTACAGAAATGGTTAAGAATTTCCTCGTTAATGAGCTGGTGAGAATATAAACTACTGAAGATAATTTGGTGATGCTTTCAAATTTAAACGTTTTAGAAACAAAAGAAAACGTGACCTAATGACGATTAAAGCCTAGAGTTTATCAAAGGTTGCAGATATGTCCTAACTTGTATGCGGAAGTTTTTAAGATATGGTCTTTTTTTTAAACAAGCACGAACAGGTCGAGTTTAAACCCTCTAGACGTTTCCCCTGTTATAAAAACCAGCTCACAATATTACTGAGACACAAGCATGGTTTTAAAAACAATTGCAATGGCTAACGAAAGAAAACGTGACCTAATGACGATTAAAGCCTAGAGTATATCAAATGTTGGAAATGTGTCCTAAATTGTTTGCGAACTTTTTAAGATAAGGTCTTTTTTTAAACAAGCACGAACAGGTCGAGTTTAAACCCTCTAGACGTTTCCCCTGTTATATAAACCAGCTCACAATATTACTTAGACACAAGCATGGTTTCAAAAACAATTGCAATGGCTAACAAAAAAAAACGTGACCTAATGTATACTTTGATATCATTTTTTCAAAGCCCTTTTATTTTATTGCAAAATGTTTTCAAGACCCGCTTTTTTTCAACAAAAAAATTACAAGACCCTGTCTGTTTTTACACGACCCGGTTATCCCCGGATAAATAATGAATAATCCCTATGGTCTTTTTTTAAACAAGCACGAACAGGTCGAGTTAAAACCCTCTAGACGTTTCCCCCGTAATAAAAACCAGCTCACAATATTACTGAGAGACAAGCATAATGGCTAAGTGGATTCTCAGTCTATTTTGACAACTCGTTAAGGACATCAACAAATATTTATAGCTAGGGGGTACTAGAAGAAGTCATGTCATTTTATAGCAGTGTGTTGCGATAGCTATTTGTGACACGTGTAGAAAGTCTTACAAAACACCAAAGGAAGGATTTCCTTCTAAAATGACGCAGCAGACGTGTGATTATCTCTATGGAAACAACTGCTTGGTAACAAATGTCAAGCATAGCAAGTGATCAAATTGAATGATATCAAACTCTTTAGTTTTGGAAGAGGTTTTTCTCTCATTGCCCACAACAGCTTGCGACCAAGTAGTACTTACACAAATGGCTAAGAATTTCTTCGTTATTGAGCTGGTGAGAATATGAACTGACTGAAGATAATTTGGTGATGCTTTTAGAAACAAAAGAAAACGTGACCTGATGAGGATTAAAGCCTAGAGTTTATCAAAGGTTGGAAATATGTGCTAACTTGTTTGTGGAACTTTTTAAGATAAGATCTTTTTTTTGAAACAAGCACGAGCAGGTCGGGTTAAAACCCTCTTCTAGACATTTCCCCTGTAATAAAATACAGCTAATAATATTACTGATACACAAGCATGGTTTTAAAATCAATTGCAATGGCTACAACGGAAGAAAACATAATCTAATGACGATTAAAGCATAGAGTTTATCAAAGGTTGGAAACGTGTCCGAACTTGTTTGCAGAACTTTTTAAGATTTTTTAAACCCTCTAGACGTTTCCCCTGTATAATAACAGATTCAGTGTCAGTTTATTTATTTTGCCTTTTGATACATATATCTATATACCAAATATTTAAATATTTAAGAACAACAAAAACAAACACAAGTACAATTAGAAAGTATGATAAGAAGGAAGATTTAGTTCAAAGAAAAAAATGCTCTGAGCTTGGTCTTAAAAAGGGAGATGCTCTCTGTATTTTTAATGTCAGAATTTAGCTGATTAAATAAGATAGGTCCCTTGAAACGAATTGCAAATTTCCTGATATTGGTTCTGCAGGAAAAAGTGTGAAACGAGTTTGAGTTTCTTCTGTTATATGAATGAATTTCACTTCTTATGGAAAACATTTGTTTGAACAAATCAGGGAGAACGTCGTTTTTAAATAGAAACATAAATTTCAATGTTTGAATTTTATATATGTCATCAAAGTTTAAAATTTTAAAGTGTATTAACAAAGGATCTGTATGGGCAGATAAAAACCAGCTGACAATATTACTTAGAGACAAGCATGGTTTTAAAAACAATTGCAATGACAAAGAAAAGAAAACGTGACTTAAAGACGATTAAAGCCTAGAGTTTATCAAAGGTTAGAAATGTGTCCTAACTTGTTTGCGGAACTTTTTAAGATAAGGTCTTTTTTTTAAACAAGCACGAACAGGTCGAGTTAAAACCCTCTAGACGTTTCCCCTGTTATAAAAACCAGCTGATAATATTCCTGAGACACAAGCATGATTTTAAGAACAACATCAATGGTTTACTGGATCCTCATTTTACTTTTTGCCGACTCATCAAGGGCGTCAACAAATAGCTGGGAGGTAACAGAAGAAGACATGTCATTTTTTGGCAGTCTGTTGCGATAGTTATTTGTGATACGTGTAAAAAGTCTTATATGACACCAAAGGAAGGATTTCCTTCTAAAATGACGCAGCAGACGTGTGATTATCTCTATGGAAATAACTGCTTGATAACAAATTTCAAGCATAGGAAGTAATCAAATTGAATGATATCAAACTCGTTAGTTTTGGAAAAGATTTTTTCTTTCATTGCCCACAATAGCTTGCGCGGCCAAAAGGCGAAGCGTTATCGTTCCAGTATCACGTAATACTAAATGGAGTGAGAGGTTCTACATTCGTCCTGTGTATATTATGCATTACGACTTCACAATGGACAAAATGTTCAATTCATTATAAAATTCAAATAAATTCAAGTTTTAATCACATGATCTGAAGAGCATGCACTGTAGGACCCAGGCTACTTTTGTATCATAGCGTAATCCGGCAAGGGTCAGCTCGGCTCGTGATCAATGAACGATCTATCAAAGCTTGCAAATCTTTTAGAAGTGACTGAACATTGTAAGTTACTGTTATTGAAAATATGTTCAATGCTGGTAGAAAAGTATAAGTCCTTGATTATTTTAGTGTTTGGCTTCCAGGTATTATAAAAGAAAAGATCAATGAATCTTTCAAAGTATCTTGTTGTGGCTGTGCGTGCCCAATGCATGCCTCTTGTTGCCTTGGTAACATGACCCAAATTATGTATGAGTGAGGTGGTCAGGATTACACAAAAATTTGGTGGATAGGGAAGGAGTTGAAAGAAGCATTTGAGTTAGAAGAATTTTTGGGACGAGCGCCAAACTGTCCCTCCAGACCATGCGAAAGTGCAACTTGGTTATGGGACGGTTTGGCGATTTTTCTATCAAATATTAACTTCAACATTAATTTTCAAACTTCACTAAAATTCGCCCAAACTCAAATTTCTCTTTAAAAAACTACATTTACAAAACCTATCTCCTCCCTCAAATCTCATCCAAAAAATATCAAAACATTCAAGAGGCTTCCTTTTATTTAATATGTGATGTGATTATTGGATTTTTCACATTTCAAAATAATAACGGAGATATCATCAAAAATATCACTAAAAGTAGGGAAAAAATGGTCTTAGGGTAGAGAGTCCCTTTAAGTATCTGAAAGTTTTAGCTTGTACCAGTTATTACAAATTATTTTTTTAGTTATTACTGTGTTGCCTGTGGCAGTCCACTCTAAAAATGGGGCTGTTTTTTATGGACAAAAATAACTTATGTTGAATAAGACAATTTGTCCATCTTGTTTTCTGTCGCTTGTCTTTCAAAATCATTATGTCGAAAACTTAAATTCCCAATTCCCGCAAAGCCAAAGGTTCTAATTTTACAGTCTATTAATCCCAAGTTATTGAGAAATTAAAGTTGCGAGATATCGATTAAATTTTCTTAGAAAGGCACAGCAATCAAGCATTTATCTTAGCTGATAAAAAACAACTGCATTTTATGTTGATCAGGCGTGATTTATTCTTATAAATATGGCACTTGCTTTATTTGTATACAAGTGGAGTCCTTCAATTTTGTAAACTTATAACACCGAATCGAATAAAATTAAATTCGCGTGGTACGTTTCGACCCGTGCAGTCAGGTTGTCCGTTGTGTCAAAGAAATTAGTTTTTGCTTCAATCAAGAACACAAGCAACCGAGTATACGCTGTGTGAAAAGTCTTGTTTAGCCAATAAAACATACACGGAAAAAAGTTATTACTCACAATCAGCTGAAACACAAAATATGGTAAACAGGATGTCACGTAAAAAAGCCATGTGGTAATTCTAAATGTTACTTCCCGTTTAGCTTTATTAGAAGATTTCTTTTTTACTTCCGAATATGTTTTATGTCATATATTGCTTCTCGTCCAGTCATGAAAAGTAGATTATAGTTAATATCTTACGTTTCTGTAAGCATATCTACGATGCAGCCAACCAACCTCCAATGTCAGTATATAAACGATGAACCAATAATTAAATGATATTAAAGACAAGGAACGGAACAAATCGCACACTGGTTCTGCGACTGAATCTTTCTCAAGAATCTGAATGAAAACGGCTTTTACTGTCCTTTGTAGGGAACCATCACAGTGTGAGCGAGGGAATACGCAGCAGCTGAAGATGTCTCTCTATTCTGTGTTGTAAAAAAATTCTCGTTGGACGTCAAGCTGCTAGTGTCTGCTACGGCCCTGAAAGTATTGATGTTGAAGTTGGGTATAGGATTCTAAGTGAAGCACCAATGTCCAACTCCATATTTAAATCAACAGCATTAATTTTACTTAGAACAAATATTAAGAACTTCACAATTGTTCTCAATTGTTTATCAAGGACCAAAACTCTGGAACGCGCTTCCATTAAAATTGAAACTATGTCCAACGCTGAAAACTTTCAAAGCCCATCTTAAGACACATCTTATAAATTTGTAACTATTAAATTTGAATTTAACATATTTGATATTGATATTAGAATATACATCGCACTCAGTATTCACATTCCTAATGAATAACAATGTCGACATGATCAATACAAACAAAAAGGCAGTTTAAAAATAATAAGCCATATGGTTTCTTTTTGAACTGTCTTGCCATCACATCTCAAACATATACAAAGCTATTAATTATGTTGATATCGTACATATGTACCCATACCTTCAACTGTAATCAAATCTGTATATAATTGTATTGTAGAATAAATGTATCTTGGTGGTGATTATTATTAAATAAAGTGTTAAAGTGTTAAAGTGTTAAGTGTTATTACTAATACTTTAGCAAAGACGGTATCAATCGAAAGCGTGAACATCCTAGATTAGCGCTATGCAAAAAACCGCATTGAATTACGCTAATCCTGCGAGAATTAACACATATTCCAAAGTAACTCCAAAAACGGCCACGGGTGGATAAACAGCTACTGTAGGGACCTTCCCAAAATTGTCAAAAATAATAGATTTTTCAGGTCAACATTTTAACGCTTAAAACTTCAAAAGTAATACTAATACATTAACAAAGATGGTATCAATCGAAAGCATGAACATCTTAGATTGGCGCTATACAAAACACCGCATTGAATTACGCTAATCCTGCGAGAATTAACACATTTTCCAACCCAACTCAAACAACGGCCACGGGTCGATAAACACCTACTGTAAGGACCTTCCATAAATAGTGACAAATGGTTGATTTTTCAAGTCAACATTCAAACGCTTAAAACTTCAACAGCACTACTAATACATTAGCGAACATGGTATCAATCGAAAGCGTGAACATCCTAGATTTGCGCTATGCAAAAAACCGCATTGAATTACGCTAATGCTGCAAAAAAAACCACATTTTCCAAAGTGACTCCAAAAACGGCGACGGATGGATAAACAGCTACGGTAGGCACCTTCCCAAAATTGTCAAAAATATTTGATTTTTCAAGTCAACATTCTAACTCTTAAAACTTTAAAAGTACTACTAATATATTAGCCAAGATGGTATCAATAGAAAACGCGAACATCCTAGATTAGCACTATGCGAAAAACGGCATTGAATTACGCTAATGCTGCGAGAAATAACACATTTTCCAAAGTAACTCCAAAAACGGCGACGGATGGATAAACAGCTACGGTAGGGACCTTTCCAAAATTGTCAAAAATATTTGATTTTTCAAGTCAACATTCTAACTCTTAAAACTTTAAAAGTACTACTAATACATTAGCCAAGATGGTATCAAACAGGAGCGAAAAAACCGCATTGCATTATGCTAATGCTGCGAGAAATAACACATTTTCCAAAGTAACTCCAATAACGGCCACGGGTGGATAAACAGCTACGGTAAAGACCTTCACAAAATTGTCAAAAATATTTGATTTTTCAAGTCAACATTCTAACGCTTAAAACTTCAAAAGGACAACTAATACATTAGCAAACATGGTATCAAACAAGAGCGTGAACATCCGAGATTTGCGCTATGCAAAAAACCGCATTGAATTACGCTAATCCTGCGAGAATTAACACATTATCCAAAGTAACTATAAAAACGGCCACGGTTGGCCAAGCAGCTACGGTGGCGTCCTTACCAAAATTGTCAAAAATGGTTGATTTTTGAAGTCAACATTCAAACGCTTAAAACTTCAAAAGTATTACTAATACATTAGCAAATTTGGTATCAATAGAAAGCGTGAACATCCTAGATTGGCGCTATGCAAAAATCCGCATTGAATTACGCTAGTCCTTTGAGAAATAACACATTTTCCAAAGTAATTCCAAAAACGGCCACGGGTAGCCAAACAGCTATGGTAGGGACCTTACCAAAATTTTGAAAAATGGTTGATTTTTCAAGTCAACATTCAAACGCTTAAAACTTCAAAAGTACTACTAATACATTAGCAAATTTGGTATCAACACAAAGCGTGAACATCCTAGATTGGCGCTATGCAAAAATCCGCATTGAATTACGCTAGTCCTTTGAGAAATAACACATTTTCCAAAGTAATTCCAAAAACGGCCACGGGTAGCCAAACAGCTATGGTAGGGA
>JAOBAY020083571.1:0-10634 GCA_025331085.2 Zoanthus sociatus
CCAGCGTTTGCTGGGAGCTAACCTGCGATGGATTAGTGTCCCGTCCAGGGGGAGTCAAAGACTCTCATCCGCTTAACGCTACAGAAACCGGAGATAAGAGCCGGCTCCATGGGCCACTAGGCTCGTAAAGGATTTAGCTTAGCAACTTCGATTTGCGGACTGTTGGACTTCGGTTGGTATATTGCTTCGGCTTAATTTTTCGAGTTCGCCCGTTTATACTTGTTTGGAATTCAAATATTTCTCGTTGAAGTTTGTATTCTGTCCCTTTATACGGTTAAATTTTTGCTTTTCAAGTTCAATGTTTATGTAATTTGGAATTCAATTTTTTTTCAAGCTCGAATTCTATGTTTTGAGGGCTCCTTCTGTAGGTAGAATCTGACTTTAAATAGTATTACACAAACACAATTAGACTGTTGATTGTATGTGCACGGATGAAAGAAAATGTCAAAATTAGTTTGTAAAAAAATGTGTTTTTACAAAATATTTGTATTTCTAAAACACAACATTTACTCGTTTTCCAAATCTTAGACTCAGGGTTATTATCGAAATGTTTTCTTGAATTTCACACATTTTAGCCTTGGTATATTCATAAAATCTATATCAATATGGAAAAGAAAGTATAAACAACATTAAAAATTAAAGCTTAGGATTAGAAACCGCCACCCAACGACTGACACGAAATGAAGTCCAAGACTAGAAACTGCCAGTGATTAATATCAGCACTTGCGAAACTTTAAAGATCAAAAATAATAACTCAAGTTTAAAATGTCATCAATAATTCAAGAAAAACGGCTCCATAGAGTAAAAAAAGCAATATGCTAGAATGCTGCTGAAAATGAATAACAAAACAGTTACTGTTCATCAGCAGGATATCTCACTATAAATTACCTGTAATTCTACAATTGGTTTCGGCTCCGTTTTAAAACGCTTATCTTTAGCTGCATTTATACTGAGAAATTGTTCAGTGTACTTACGTGTCGACTGTTTGTTATTTGGACAAAGATGAAGTCTGGTCTTGCTTTTAACTCGTCGCTAGTTTCATCTTTGACTCCTTTGCTTTTAAGCTCACACAGTGAAGGTTTGTTGTATTTGTTCACCTGATAGTTGTACGATACGCAGTCCTGATTACTCAAACATTTCTGATTGCAAGAAATTGTTCCTGGGACGATGAAAGACGCCAACGTGTTTGTGGGAAGAAAATAACCGACCCTTGTGAAAAAAGCTCCGTTACTGTAGACGTAACTTTGTTCTATTTTCTTTGTAGCCGTAATTAAAACAATAGCTGAAGCAAGAATACATACTTTTAAACAGTCACTCTTTGCGATCATAACTGCGAGTTTGAGCCCCTCACTTAAGAAATATTGAACTCTTTAAGCTTCTTTTGGTTTTGCGAGCTAAGCCTAATCGAAAATCAATATTATTCAATATTACCTTTTGGAAGCGTTACTATTGGGCACGAAATACCAAAAGATCTAAAAGTCACTAACAGGACTGTCTTTAGAAATGTTAATGGCTTTTCAAAAACCTTGGCAACGTAGATTCCGATGGCTTTAATAGTTTTTGAGAAAAGAAAGACATTTAGCTTTATGAATGGGTAACAACTTTGGCATTAGGCTCAAGAGCAGGTTGATAAATTGTTGGAAATAAATCAAGACTTAATTTTAAAGGAAAATAGATTTTGCATGTTTGCTACATGCATATTATTAGTATTTTTAATCATAATTTTCATGTTAAATAATTAACGAAAAACAATAAAAAAAAAAGTTTTTTTCGTCCCTTAAAAAACATTTCAAAGTAAAAAATGACAGGAAAAACAGACTAGGTGAACAGAACTACAGAAGTTACAACTCGCTATTGTGGACTCGTTTATTTTAAAGTTCTAGTTACAAATTAATCACAAGTTTTTTTTCCACCCGTCATTTTTTTCATAAAAACCGTTTATAGGGCGCATCCGACAATAGCAGAGCTAATTGTGGCGGGTTTGTACTTAAGAAAATGATTAAATTAATTAACTAGATATAGTAATTCAGTAAACAAAATAGTATTCTTGTAAAAAGGAGAATAGTAGTAGACGTTTATTATAGTGTTATGCAAATAGTAGAAAAATAAAATGAGAAGATTGTTTCGTAATCATTGTGAATTGTAATATTATTGAATATTCCCTTTTGGAAGTGCTTTTGGGAGTGTTATTGGGCATGAAATGCCAAAAGAGCTAAAAATCACTTACACTATATTATAGTGTTATGCAAATAGTAGAAAAATAAAATGAGAAGATTGTTTCGTAATCATTGTGAATTGTAATATTTAACAATTAGACCTCGAGGACGAATGGACTACGAGTAATATAGTCCATCAGCTAAGAGGAGAAAATTTGGGTTTATGGCTCACTTGGGGTGAACAGACGAAACCACTTTCATGTTATTCTTGGACTATTCAGGGTCACAAAAATGTATGATATCAAGGATAGAACGGTAGCTTTCATATAGAAAATCACATTTGAAATATACCCACTAACCTGTTATTGTAGGCGCCATATTGGATTTCTAAGGGCTGGTGAAAATTTCCCAAAGCTCACAAAAACTATTAAAATTCATTCCAAAAGCTATCTTTAAATTCAAATTAAACTAAAACAAACCATTTAAATTGTTTTAGATGTTTGTCCCAATTTTATGACGTCATATTCGACGTAAAATTACACCATAATGCAAACCGAGTTGTTTTACTGAATATCTAAAAAAGAGAAAAAATGAATTTCAAAATGAATGATTGTTGACTACTGTTAGACTCTTTCTTTTCTTTTAGTTTAGATAGATCAACAACGGGAAATACAATAAAAAAAACCCCTTTGAACTAAATTGCTTATAAGTAGCAGACAACATTGACAACACTGAATGTACACTGGAACATCACATCGTGCGAACTCTATTCTCATTACAGAAGGTAATCAGGAGCAAGATATCGATGAATCAGGTGATGATGAAGAATATACTCCTCCCACAAAGAGGACATGTAAACGTTCTTAATCGTCTAATGTAGTAACGAGAGAGATTCCAGAGTATTATGGTGGCAAAAGGGTGGGGCCTGGCTACTTGCAGCATGGCCAAAACATCGGAGTAAGTGAACTCTCGTATCTTGATAACGCGAAGATGATGCGCATGCATTATCTAGTATGGATTGAAGTCAGAAAACTGAAAAGGATATGAAGCCCTAATGAAACTGCTTCTGAAAGAATTTGAGTCTTCAGGAGTTTCTTGCCAGCATTAAGCTTGGAACAGCTGAAACTTGATCTGAATCAAGAAGAGTTTGACAAGGCATTTTATAGCAAGGATTTCAGGGAATTCGGGAATCAGTTTGGGATTTATGTGGAAAGCATAAAGAAGAATGGCACTGACTTAGGAAAGTTCTGGCTATCGTACCTAGAACTATGCGAACTTGTGTTAAACATAATTTACGCATCACGCATTGGAAACTAGTATCTGTCTTGCATTGAAGAAGTTGTTCCGTAAGGGTTCGCCTATGATCGACAAAACTGTACGCGCTACCTAATTCCTTTCCTAAATGACATGCGCGCACTACCTGATACAATGCCAGAAGTGTTTAAGGCATTTACCAATTGCCAATTTTCTGTTCAGATAGGCAGTCAAAATCCTTTTGGAAGAAATGAAGTTGACAAAACAATCGAGAACACAGTAAATAGAGACTGTAAAACTGGCGGTGGTTCCATCGGGCTTAGTACCAATTTTGCTGCAACCCAGAGGTGGATACTAAATGACACAAGGCGAGAAGTGGACATGAAATTACTTCGTGAACACCTCTCAATTTCATCCCATACAAGGCATGTCCACATAGAGCTTTTTCCGGCACGTATCAAAGAAGACCTTAAAGCTGTAGAAAAGTTGGTAAAGCTACTTGAAGATGTGTTTACCAAGCCCTTTACAAAAGACGCTGCATTCACAAGTCTTTCCTCGGGTATTGCAACAACACCAGATGTAAGTAAAGATTTGCTTGAAGCAAAGCAAAAAGGAAAACAAGCAGCAAATGAGTTTGTGAAATCACAATGCTCCGTTAAACCAACTTCAGATGTTTTTGACCCTTTAAAGAAGACGAAGTTGAAGTACTTCAAGAATATGAAGAAGACCTCCAAAGTTTGCAACAAAGATCTCATTCTACCATTACAAATAGATCGAACTCTGTTTGCAAGTATGGCTTTACTTGAACAGTTTCGCGAAATTAACATGAAGATTGTGTTCACCTATCCACTAGGACCCCTCCCGTGGTCACTTGCTGATCCATATGGACTGCCACGAAAGACCAATAAAGCGACTCTTTGATCAAGCCAACTGGAAAAACACGTCCCAATCACTGAAAGATACCCACAGAATGCCACAAGCATTTTTGTTGGATGACTGTGCTTCAAAAGGCGAATATAGCCTCTGGAGCAACACTCCAAGTGGTAGCAGACAAGGTTTTTGATCTAGTAACAAGCACAAGCAGTAAGCGTATAGATATAGTATATATAGTAGATGTTTATCGAGAGGTCTCTATTAAAAATATCGAAAGGTCTAAACGTGCATCAGATGCCATGTTGTCAATTACAAGAATCTTGTACCAGCATACAAAGTGAAATCATGGTGCAAATTCTTAAGCGCTGCCTCGAACAAGACCGAGATTGTCAAATTCCTTGTGGTCCTGTGGAAGACGCAGCATTTTAAGAGCAAGCTCGGTGACAAAATAATGTTGGTCTCATCAGAAGATCACTGCTGGAAGTTGAGTTCTGAAACATGCCAATTAGTCCGAGAATTAGAATGTAATCATGAAGAGGCTGATACGCGATTGGTCCTTCATGCTTTACATGCGAAGGATCCGTGCGTTATCCATTCTGATGACACTGACGTACTCGTGGTACTACTTGGTCACCACCAAACTACAGGAAAGTGCTACGTAAAGAAAGGAAAAGGAAACAAGACAAGAATCATCGATGAATCTCTTGCTGTAAGTAGTCTTACAAAACAGTTCAGTCCAAATATCGAATGCATGCATGGAATGCATGCGTTTACAGGCTGTGACACAGTTTCTTCGTTCTCAGGTAAAGGCAAGCTAAAAGCAATACAGCTTCTTCGAAAAAATGAAAGATACGTTAAGGCAATGCTGTACATTGGCGAGAACTGGACGCTATCTGATATGACCTTCCGAGACGTGGAAGCCTTTATGTGCCAGCTGTACGGCAAGAATTGCCAGAATGTGGATCTTTTAAGCTATGAAAGACACTGCGCAAAAGTAAGGAAAGTAGAGCCAGAAGCCCTACCACCTTGCAAATCATCTTTAAGGCTTCATGTTGCAAGCGCTAATTACCAAGCAGTTGTTTGGCGTAGGACTGTTTCCACTTCCAACTGTCCCCTCGTCTCATGGACGTGGCTGGGAAGTCAACACTACATCAAATGTCATTGGAACTGTTTGGCTTGGATCAAAGCCGGCTCCAGATGAAGTTCTTGAGCTTTTCTCTTGTTCATGTAAGAAAGTTTGCAGTGCTGAAAAATGTTGTTGCTTGAAAGCGGGTCTGAAGTGCACCGATATGTACACCCTTGTGTGCGATAACATGGCAACTGATGATGACGATGAAAATTGTGTATATACATCAAGTGAGAGCGATTTTGAAAATTCAGAAGACTAATTGTTCAGGTATTTTAATGTGACCATGCAGTTTGCCTAATAACAACTAGTTTAACGGATTTTTTCATTTCTTAGGTTATGCAAGGTCCAAAAACGTCACTAAAAATGAAGACATAGTTGAACATCAAAAAGCAATGGAATATCATGACGTCAGTTATGACGTCACAAAATTCACAGATAGTGATTCAAATCTTCCACTTTGTTATTGTAACTTACTTCAATGATTTAGAAAGGTATAATTCAATCTTTTTTGTGAGCTTTGGGAAATTTTCACCAGCCTTTAGAAATCCAATATGGCGCCTAAAATGTGATTTTCTATATGAAAGCTACCGTTCTATCCTTGCTATTATATATTTTTGTGACCCTGAATAGTCCAAGAATAACGTGGAAGTGGTTTCGTTTGTTCACCCCAAATGAACCCATTCACCTCCTCAGGTGATGGACTATGACTGATGTACTACCGGCTCAAAAAATAATCTATAACTCGCCAGCCAGCCAGCCAGCCAGCCAGCCAGTCCAAAAATCGAGTTTGGAACTGGCTGAATACTCGTGTCTAAACCTACTTGGCCAAATTGATCACAGGAAGCCTGTCAAGATTAGTGGAAGTGTATGCACCAGTACGGAAATTATCTCATGACAATTTTGGTAATAGGCCATCATCAAAGGCTTTTAGATACATGGCATCTCCTTCTACCAATATCTGAATGACTGTGTTTGGCATCCACCATGAAATGGAAACATAACAGAGCTGAAAGACTCATAAACAGTGTGTTTCTTAAGGCTTGGGAAGTGGAGTACACTAAGTGGGAAAGCAGGTACACCTGGGTTGATGATCATCAAGCGCTGAGGGCTCAAGTACCTAGTGTCCAGTTGCTGGGGAAAGGTGGTACAGCCGTCGGGGAACATCGGTACAATTTACCGGTGTACTGGCCTTAAGAAACACACTGATAAAGCACATTGTCACCAGAACGATCACCAACAATTAAATTAGCATTTAACATGGTAAAATTTTTCAATCTACCTTGTTTTTGTTGCAAAAACTGATAAATTGGCAATGGTCACAAAAATTCCAAAATTGAACACAGGTAGCCCATCATGATTAGTGTTGCTACTCGCTCGCTTTGCTCGCTCGCAGCAGTCAATGAGTTTAGTTCAGCTCATGCTCAAATTGACACAAAAATAACCAAATTTAAATAATTTATAAGCTGTCCACATTTCACTACTTGCAGCTACATTGGTTAAAAAGTTGCAACTCAATCAGGTTTTGTCCTATTGCCATAAAACTGGACACAAAGATAGTTTGAACTCCAAACCAGTGTCAGGAAATTTGGAAATTAAATTTACTTATTTTCACAATGTCAGGCAAAACTGAAAATAATTAACGTAAAAACCCTACAACTGCTACAAAGTCCATCTACCACTCCTGTGTACCAAGGGTTGTCAAAAAGAGTGAAAGATGCCAAAAAAGTAAGAGAAGGTGCACAACTCACGAAGCAAATCTTTCAGTAATGGCTGCCTCCAACATTCTCATCTTATTTTTTATCGCCAGTTGCCATGACTTTATCTTGTCTACACACATGAACTTGTGTGATGACATAATTCACAAGTCTACTACATATCACAGTAACCTTCAACATTGGATCTGGCATGAAAAATCCTTTTTATTCTCATCATGACACTCTCATATTTCATCCATTTTAACTAAGTTGTTTATTCATTTCTTTCAAGTTCATTTTAATGTTTACTGTTCAGTTTTAATTCTTTCAATGTCATGTAGCTTCATTGCTGAAAATTGAGCTACAAGCACATAGAATAGCCAGCACATATTCTTCAGAGTAGTTGGTGAATGTGCTGGCCACCAGCTCATTTTGACAACCCTGTGTATCTTAATAATAATAATAATAATTATAATAATAATAATAATAATATCATAATAATAATAATAATAAAATTTAATAATAATAATAATAATTTTTTCAGTTTTAATTGTACATACCGTTATGATAAAGTAACTTTTCAGAACTTCCACAAAGATGCAATATCTGTTTCATGGAAAAAGGTCATTATATTTGTTACTGGTTACTGTAGATTTAATAACTATTTATGTTTAAATAACAATTTTAAACATAAAATATTTTTATTAATCATACTACATGTACACGTTTTCTTTGTTAGAACAATTTTATAAGAACAATGAGGCTCAGATTGGCAGAACATTAAGAACAATTTAAGAACATTCTCAGGCTTAGGCTACAAAAAAGTGAAAATATTTCAAGTTGAAACTTGACTAAAACTCGTAATTTACATTCACAATGTGCACAGTAAAAACACAGAAGCTCCATTTCACATTTAGTATACATTATTATAGGAAATTAACACTTCATGAAATTAACACGAATTTGGGAAATTCGCGTTAATTTAAGTCACGTTAATTTTTGTGAGTGTTAATTTCCGCGCCCTTAATTTAGTGGAGCATTAATTTCCACGACATTAATTTCTATTATTTTTGTCCCAAAGTTTTGATACACTCCAAACATTTTTGACAACTACTGTAGGAAACATTAGCTTGTTATTTTGTGCACTACTTTCTCACATTGTAAACAGTAAATCGTTTACAATGTTTCTGCTTCTTCATCACTGTCGCTGTCAGAAACATACACATCTGCTTCTTGGATTTCGGATAAGATGGATTTTGAGTTGTCAACCTTATATTTCTCGATGGAATATGAGACTTTTTTGTTCTCTCTTTCAAAATTGCCAGACTCCTTGCATCACATTTTGTTACCTTGTTAACAGTGTGTTACAATAATTTTTTTCCTGTTGTTTCTACAAGTTCTGTTTCTTTGTGTGGTCGCGTTAATTTCCTTCATGTTGAATTTTAGCACCTCTTTCGCGTTAATTTCCTTTATTGGAAAGAAAATTTTTTCTTCACTTCGCGTTAATTTAAGTCGCATTAATTTCCAATACCTTAATTAACACCAGCGTTAATTTCCTATAATAAGGTATCTACTATTATGCCCTGGGGATAATTTCTGTATTGGGTCGTACTTTTTTATGCATGCAGTTTCATCGCGTATAACTTAAGAAGTTAGAATCTGGGTAAGGTTTAGTTTGCATGATTAAACAATAGACAAGTATAAGCCGAAATACGGAAATTTTACCAAAATCTTTAGCATTGTATCAGCAAAATAATAACATTTAATCCAGTTATATTGTTAAATTAGAACTCTCAACTTTCGCTCATAATTTTCTTTAAACACGTTTGAGAATACCCAGCAACTGCCGATAATTTATTCCTGCGCATTCGTTGTTCTTTAAAAATAAATGCGCGATTAAATCAAGAACAAATAGTTGCGGGGTATTCTGTAGTTACTCCCCAAAATCAATGTTGAGTTCGGTTGAGTCAAAGTTTGAGATAGAATTCTTCGTTTGCAAATAGAAGTCACAGCCACCACGTTGGAACAACTTAACAAAAGATTTTAAAATGAGTTCTTTGTTATGTCTTCCAACGTGGCGGACCTGCCTTTTGTTATTTTGCTCTCTTGATTGCAAGAGTGCTGAAAAAACTGGTGAAACTTAAAGAACTTCAATTATCAGAAGGAGAAAAATGTTTGTAAATATGAGAGGCTTTATCCCTTGAATTCGATATTTACCTTTTCTAGGAAATCTGTAACTGCAATCGTTTCTTTCGTTTGACTTGAAACAACTAGCAAACCCACCTGTCACTACTCTTGAAGGTAATATACTTTGTATAAGCTTCACACAGTCGCAGAATCTTACCACGGGCCACCCGGTAAATTACTGGTTTTCCTCAGTTCGGTTGAATCGAAGTAGTATGCTGAAATTGAAACAAGTCAACTGATGAAACTTAAAGAACTAAATTTATCAGAAGCAGAAAAATATTTGTAAATATCAGAAGCTTTATCCCTTGTATTCGATATTTACCTTTTGTTTTCTGAAAAAATCTGTAATTGCACTTACTTCTTTCCTTTAGCGTTTTGCTTCTACCAGCAAACCGACGAGTAGATTAACTATTCTTGAAGGTGGTATACTTTGTATAAGCTCCACACAATAACAGAATGTTACCACAGGCCACCCAGTAAATTCTGATGTTCCTATGGAGCTATAAGCGAACTATGTAGGACAAGCTGACAAACAACGAGAATGAATTTTAACAACTATATTTCCATCGGCCACACCGGTCCTTCATATGAGGATATCTTTACACAAACATGAGTATCCAACGATACAGGAAGTCGTACACGGGTTTTGCTATAACATATTTTCTTATGAGTTATGGAGCGGTTTTTATCGTTTTTAAAACGGAGTCTTAAAAAGTTGTAATTTTAAAAACATTAAAATTACAATTTTTACAATAACCAATCAATGTTTACAAAAAAATTCCACGAACTTAATCGACCTGATGCGAGAGCATTGTTTGTATATAAAAAGTGATGTAAATCTATAAAAGAAAACTACAAAAGTTTAATAATAATAATCTTTACTGTCACATTACAGGTGATTTTCAAAAAGGTCCAACATACACGCTTTTTGTGGCTATCTGCGGTACTAGGATGGGTAAGGACGTACTAGGATAGGTAAGGATGTGCTTGGATAGGTAAGGATGTACTAGGATAGGTAAGGATGTACTAGGATTGGTAAGGATGTACTAGGATGGATAAGGATGTACTAGGATGGGTAAGGATGTACTAGGATAGGTAAGGATGTACTAGGATGGGTAAGGATGTACTAGGATTGGTAAGGATGTACTAGGATGGGTAAGAATGTACTAGGATGGGTAAGGACGTAGGATGGGTAAGGACGTACTAGGATGGGTAAGGATGTACTAGGATGGGTAAGGATGTACTAGGATGGGTAAGGATGTACTAGGATGGGTAAGGACGTACTAGGATGGGTAAGGATGTACTAGGATGGGTAAGGATGTACTAGGATGGGTAAGGATG
>JAOBAY020083582.1:0-10632 GCA_025331085.2 Zoanthus sociatus
AGGAGAGTAGGAGTGTTGGTTTGAAGAAGGAGGATGCAATGAATCGAGTGAGATGGAGAGTGGGAGTGGGAGAGATTACTGGCAGAGTGTGGTAAATCCGGCCACCCTCGTTGACGGGGATAAAACCGATCAAAACTGGAATTGATGATGATGATAATGATGTCATCAACCAGAAAATAATGTGGTAGTTACCAGCTTCCCATCGCTTTCAAAGTAAAACTAGAACTGATTTGTCCCAACATATAACGTAAATTACACCATAACAAAAATCCTAATCAAATTGGAAGGATAAGGACATTTCATACTTACAAATAACCCACAGTTGATAAATACACTTTAAGAACAATAATATCCTTTAAATATATACTTAAATACTTTATTTACTGTCAGTTGCAAAGGAAGTTGTTGCCCATTTTACCTAGCCAATAGCTAATGTTTAATTACTCAACGACTCAGATCTTGGCATAAAAATCGACTTTACAGCGGGAGAAAAACCTTGGGGTCAGAATGATCGACAAATCTCATCCCACTTTTCGAACCCAGGACTCGATCCCGGGTCGTAGAGGTGGTAGACACGATTGATGACCACTGCGCCAACCAGACTCCCGCTATGTCAATGTATCAAAAGCTATTTACTTTATCAAAAACCTCTTTCAAAATGATTATTTGATAAAATAGTTTTAGCTGTCAGTTGTATTTGAACATGCTTTTCTAGCATTTACTCCAACAACAATTATAGTTGCATTTTTGTTCTAGCAGACTGATCCTAAAGCCTTATTTTAAAAGGAAAACGTGCCTCAAAAAATCAAACTGGTGTGGCCTTTTGTAAATTTAAATCTTAATGCTTGTGCGATGTAGTTTAAATGTTAAAGGGGAAGTGAACCCGATTTTAGGGTTCAGTTCCCCTTTAATCATATGTATTGCTGGGTTGCACATGACGTCATGGCGTCCACGTTTGATGACACTTTACAAAACAATTTTGATTATTTCTTTTGTTTTGGACTCCAACATGGCCGCTATGTGTATTGTCTCTTGGGAATGGTTGCAACCCAAGAATATGTAACAATCTATTGTGCATTCATATTTTACATTATTTCTAGGTACATATATCACGAAAAGCTCAGCGAGGCTGACCGACAACGAACGCACATTTTCAGTTCCTATTTCTACAAACGACTCACACAAAAGCATCGACATGTAGACCAAGATGAAGTAACCCTCAGGTTTGAGTTATTTGTCTTACATTGGTACAGGCTTGTTAGGTGCTTCAAAAGAATATATTAAATGCCAAAAATAGAACAGTATTGTCACTATGTCAAAATAATGTAATCACAGCATTCACTTTCTATAATTATTAGAAGTAATTTGTTTGCTAAACTAGCGGTGCTACAACAGTTATTTTCTAGTTATGGTGAAATTTGATGAATTTGATGAATGAGCTTTTTTTTGTTTCAGTTCTCCAGACCGTATGCACAAACAGGTTCACAAATGGACGAGGAATGTAGATATATTTGAAAAGGATTTTATCATTGTTCCTGTAAACCAGAGGTAAAATATTTACTAAGACGATGCGTAAACTGTTTGTATACCGGTTGTAGTATACACCTCATAAGTTATTCTTTTGTGCATAGCGTTTGGTTGTTACGTTCGTCCGAGTGTTTGATGGAAATATCAAAATGTCGTTAAAGGTTTACGGTATATCCTAAAACAATTAGAGAATATAAATTAGTAACAGAAATAAGTACACCACTATTATATTTTTGCACCATTTAGGCAAATATTTGATTGTTAAATCATTCACAGGCTCAAAATTTGTAGAGTCGACTGGTCAGAAAACTTGATGACATTCTTTGTTTTATGTTTTTGTTCTCCTTTTCTCTATTGAAATATAACGTTGACCGTGCACAATAACAAAAGGCTTTGAGGTATAAATGAGCAATTGGCCAACAGGTATCACATCTGGAACAAAAGATCCTAACCGTGACCATGCACAAAGAACAACAAGCTTTGAGATGTAAATGAACAAACGACCAATAGACTAATGAAGTATCACATCTGGAACAAAATATCCTAACCGTGACTGTGCACACAACATGAAACAAAGAAGCATTGTAATCTTATTTGTAGTTTGTTAAGTTTTACAGCCAGTCCATTTTAACAATTTCCTATGTAGCTGATTGATATGTTTGGTTTTGACAGAGACTTATGGTTATCTTATTTCTTCGTGCTTTATATTATAGTCTCCACTGGTTTCTTGCCATTATTTGTTTTCCAAGTCAAAAAGAGGCAGCTACAATTGGGACAGTTGAGCTGGAAGATGAGGAAATTGAAGAGAGTCAAATAGAAAAAGAAAATAAGAAAATTAAAACTGATGATGATCTTCAAGTTGATACAAAAACAGAAAGCAAGGTTTGTTTACTTGGATCAATTGTTAATCACTTACCCCTTCCCCTCGATAATAAACACATGGACATTGCAATGCAATGTTCTGAAAATCTAGCCCCCAGCTGACTTAATTTTTGGTCGCATTGGTGACGAGTGAGTCGCAATTTCTAGCCTTGCATTAGTAAGTTTACATAACTGGTTGTCTTTAGAACCATAATCTCAACGTCTATTAAACATAAGTAATGGTAAAAGCGCAATGCTTGTGGGATGTGGCTATAAAGATGAACTCAAGTATAGATAGCACAAACGTGCTACTAGCAAACTTGAACGGCACAATATTGTCCACAGTGCCCAATATTAGTGATTTCAAGTTATCTACTAGCATGACTACAAAGGCTTCTTTAAGGCAGTGAAACTGATCTCCCAAAGACGCTCGTCATGTCTTACCCCTATTGACGATTTCGATGGACACAGACTAACTGAAAAAAACTCTCCTAAACCACCAGGACACAGCAGGTATGTCAGTTTTAATGACATTCCACAGTAGGAGGTGCGAACCGAGCTTGATGCACGACTTACCGAGGTAGAAATGGAAAAGGTCATAAAACAACTCTCAAATGACAAAGCCCATGGTCCAGACGGTGTTCCTTGTGAAATTCTGAAAGCCTACGGGCGTCGCTAACTGCTTCAACTGGACAAGCAACTTCTGCGAATTTGGCAAGAAGAAAAAAAAAGAAAGGGTGCCACAGGAGTTCAAAGATGTTTAAGAAGAACTATCGCTTCGGTTGTGGTAACTACAGAGGGATTGTCCGGCCCTCCATCTTAGAAAAACTCTACGCCAAAATCATTCTCAACCGAATACATTGTGTCATATCGAACAGTTCTACCTTGAGGCACAACGTAGCTTCAGAGCTGGAAGATCCACCAACGATATGATGTTCGTCATGAAACAGCTAATCAAAAAGTGCCGTGAGTAACACCAGGAACTTCACATTGTATTTGTGAACCTTGTAAAAGCCTTTGACTCAGTCAATAGGCCGCTCGTGTGGAATCTCCTGCTCAAGATCAGTATTTCATCAAAGATTGTTAACATCATCCCGAGTTTCCACGACGGTATGAAGGCAAAGGTATTTGTGTCAGAAGAGCTTACCGGGGAATTTGGAGTCTCATTCGGGCTTCGTCAAGGCTGTGTTTTCGCACCAGCCCTATTCATCCTTTTTTCCTATGCATGCTGAGAAAAGTTCACCAGTCAACCGCCACCTTTGGCAGCAACATCCGCCATAAACAAGACGGCGAGCTCTTCAATCTGCGTATACTAAATACTAAGTTTCTATACGCCAACGATGCTGCGCTAGTAACCAGCAACCACAGATCTCTGAAAGAGGGTGTAAATGTGCTTAACAAGACTTGCAAAGACTTCAGACTTATAATCAGCAAGCCAAAAACTAAAGTCATGCATGTGAATTGTGAAGACCAACCTACAACTTTTATCGAGGATTCCACCCTGAAGAGAGCATAGACATTTACCTACCTTGGTGGCGATCTTATGGACGATGGTAATCTGGAGCCCGAGATCAAGGAAAAAATCAGCAGAGCAGCCGTATCCTTTCGCTCCCTGTCAGCAGGTTGCTTCGATAGAAGAGGATTATCAATTTCCGCCAAACTAGTATTCTACAAGGCCATAACACTTCTCTACGGCAGCGAGACCTGGCCCACCCTAAAAGCCCGACATATACACCTGTTGGAGTGCATACACCAACGCTCATTACGCCGTATCCTCAGGATCAGATGGTGGCAACACATCACAAATGAAGAAGTTCTAAGGTGAGCCTACAGTTACTCCGTCGAGGCAACAATTAAATGGAATGAACTGCAGGAGAATTCCAAAGAAATTCCTGTTTGGCGAGCTAGCTAAGGGCTAGCAATTGAGGAGAAGACCAAAGAAGCGCTGAAAAAATTGTGCCAAGGAAGATCTCAATATCTGCGGCTTCCCTAAGGACTGGCACGCTCTTTCTAACGAACGCGACACCAGGTGGCAATATATACATGAGAAATCCTTGGTGGACGCAATACTGCGGGAGCCTGCGTCGGCGCCACGCGCCCGCCGCCATTATTGGAAAAAAATGGATCTCCAATTGTCGCTTTGGACATGAATCATGATGATGACGATGATGATGAGTACGTTTTCGACTCGAATGCGCGCTCTCATTGGCTAAATAGAAGTCACGTGGTCAGTTCAAATCAACTGTTTCCCGGTTGGTCAAAACCGACCAGCCGGTGAATATTGCTGTCACGTGTCACGTTTGAGAGGGGAAAAGTTCAATAATTGCGGTGTATTGTGTTTATGCTATATAACAAAACACTTAATGACTGCTCCCTCGGGAAAAATCTGTTTTGCTTTTTTCGAATCGCGATGTTTACATTCCCGAGACGAAAAACAGATGTTTTCCAAGGGAGCAGTCATTAAGTGTATAGTTATTGCCTATAAAGACGCGCGATGCTGTTTCACTTTATTTACGAGACGATGATTGAATTATCTTTTCGTGCAACGTTTCTCTTTCAAAAAATAAATCCAAAAGCATGCAGAGAACACATCAGTGTTGGTTGATGATTTTGTGAGAAACGCGAAAAACAAGTAATTTATAATCGCTGATAAGATCATCTGCCACCAAATATGGTCAATATATTTCTATTTGGATGTTATGTTTTGTTTTGTTTTGTTTTGTTTTTGTTTGTTTTGTTTTGTTTCTTGCACGCGAAAGTAAAACATATCATATTCTCAAGTTTTTAACGTTTTTAAACCCACTTGTAGCTGAACTGCCTTGGCACAAGTTAACAAAACTCGAACATTCTGGTTCTTAATTGTGGTGGGATTTCTTCCAAACAATGTCGTCCCGGGTTATATTTTCCTTGTAAAGCACTCTCGGAGCCCGGAAAATTGAAAACCTCGCTTTTGTGTTTGCTCTTTACCAATATTACTCTTTTCCGTGTTGCTCGTTATATTTGGTTGTTTTTCCGGCAAATCACAATCATTATAGACACCGAGACTCATCATTCTAAGACTAGCTGATTTTTAGCAGCGATGCGTATTTCCCGTTCAGCTATATTTATCATTTTATGGTACCTCTTTAGATGCTATTCGATATGGAGTTAGTTAATCGTAAGAAGGTCTTGATAGCAGATCATAGCAATGCTTTACTCAAGAGCTGCGAAAAACTGACAGGGTTATCATTTCGGTGGAATGAATTGGTATGACTAGTTGAAACCCTCCGTCTGTCTTGCTTTGACTTATGATTTGGTCTTGACAGTATAATGATCGACTCAATCCGCATGGTGACAAGGTCATGAAACGCAACTGCTAAGCTAATCTTGTCTGCGCTGATCATAAACAGATTCCCTATAGCCGCCGAAGGCCGCGGATAACACATTTCAGATCAAAAAATTAATGCTTTATTTTGACATTAAAAAAACTATTTAGGTAATTAAAAAACAACAGCTCGCTTTATTTCAAATTAAGACTTAAAAAGTTACAACTCTAGCGTTTAATTTTAACCGGTGAACGATACGTAAATAACTAGCAGATTAAGTCGTCAACATGAAACTTTTAAGGTAAAACTAATGTGAAAAAGGATTAAGCTTCTAAAATTTAAAAAAATAACTATTAACGTCTGGCAAATGATTGTTCATTTTATCAGTGAACGGTTTCGTAAAACTGACATTTTTCAAGAACTGACAGTTTTCAAGTTGTGGTATATTGGAATCTTTATATTAGTTAAATTTTTAAAAAAAATCAGAGTTTACACTTTAATATTGCCATAGAATTTTAATGCTTGTCTGTAAATTTAACTTTAAAACAATTACATCAACAGTTAATTCCATAAGCGAGCTCTTTAGCTTAACTTTTGTTTTACTATGCGACATTACCTCAACAGCTTAAGGGTGCGCAAAGTTATTTTAAATTTCTCCTTTATGTCTGTGATAAAAAAATTCAGCACGGCACGCGTATATGGCAGTGAATATCACGCGATATTTTATGCTTACCTGATTTGTTAGAAGGCCTCATTCTTCTGTTATCAACTACTAGTTTTTCATCTTGAATTGCTTGCCTCGCCTACCAATATTTAAACAGATTTAAAAGAATTTTTCAATAACATGATTCTAAACTATTTCTTAGGCAGTATCGATATTTTTTGTTTACATTGGGATAACGAATGAAGTGTGAACCAAACACCAGAATACATAAACAAAAATCTTCCAGATACAAAACTCCAAACGCAATATAGACAAAACTCCGTAGACCGTAGTCGTATTTGATTGTGCATAGTTTAATTGACCTAGGATAGCGAGGTTATCAAAATATCGAAAAAACATCGACAAGCTGTCGCGAATTGACATCTTTTAACTGCAAGTACAAATAATTATAAATTAAATCAATGATTTATGCCTTTCATGAAATTTTTAAAATGGCATTTGGTACGGTAGCTATTCCATAACAAATGTTTGTAGGCTGTTTCAACCATTGCATGGATTAGCAAAAGCAACCACAATGTCATTGGAAGGCCTTTTAAATATGTGCAGAATTCAGAAGGTTTAAAAAACCGACCTACCAGAAGCTTGCTTAGCTTTTTTTAAAAAAAGTTTATAATTTTCTGTTTGTTTCAGTGGTGTCACTCAACACTGCGCCTCGATGCAATAACATTCAATAACATTACCAAAACTCACTGCACTTAATTTCTTTAGAATACAGGCTGAATTAAAAATGGCGCTAAAGTTACGATAAACAATTACACCACATGTCGATATTTTTGACAAATCTCTCACTCTGAAACAAAATTACGATACAGAGACTTAACAAACCACAAACTATGTTATTAGACATTAATAAATTGATATCTACTGAACGGGGAGTGGAAATTTGTTCACTATTGAAATGATAGATTAGTAATATTGAAAGTGTAGCATTTCTAGTTTTTGAGAGTCGTATCAATGAGAAAAGTTGCATAAAGCAAATATATGTTACTTGGCGCGCGCGATAAAAACTTCACAAACGCCAATGGCGATGAGTTCTTTCTTCACACAGTCAAAAGCACTTGTAGCAGCGTGGGTTGATTGACCCCAAACGTTGCAGAGGGTTTTCAAAGGGTCTTGTAAAAAAATATCTTGCCACTACTTCTATTTCTCGAAAAAGCATACATTCACATACCTGAGACGGTGTATCCGTTGTTGTGATAATGAAAACCGCGGCGATAAAGGCAAGGTAACGGGACGGACAAATTACAATGGTCATGCTCTTAAACAGCCGGTAAATCTAATCTAAAATGCTGTGATAGAATTTTCAACACCGCTAACCATAAGCACGGTTTTACCCGAGCGAAAGATAGCCTATAAGAAAGTCGTAGTTAATTTCGATATTCAGTAAGTTTCGACTGAAGTTGACAACGAGTCAAGATCACTTCAGCAAGCAAAACCCGCCAACGGAAGCTGTTGTTCCGACACATTAGGAAACTTTATCCACGTGGGTAAATGAACTGTGAAATTGACAACATCGCGAGTTTCTTGATCGCTGATTGGACTACTCTCTCTGAAGTCTTGACAGTTGTTTGCAAAGATGCGAGAGCTGGTGAAATCTGGGATCAGCCGGAAGTAGACACATGTAAAAGATTATTGTAAAAAAGATAAAATGGATGTATTCATAAAAATTAAAAGATTTGCCTGCGAAGGTGTGTCCTCGATTTGACACAACCTGAACATACAAATCAAATTCGCGTCATCAAAGATATCTTTCTTAAGATGTTCAAGATAGTCGCATAATTTATTTTCCTTTTTTATGACTATGTCAGTATGTGGACTTCGAATATAAAAATTTAAAAAAATAGAAAAGAAAAACAAAATGAAATGCCGTATCAAACCAGGTTCAATTTAGTTCTATTGTTTTTTTTTTTTCTTTTTTGCATTCTCGGCAAAGGTTAGAGACTTTGATGATGTTGAGCATTGAGAGACTTGGAGATATTTCTGCCGGATTTGTTGTGTTTATTTAGGACCGAGAGTTTTTTCAAAATATAATGTTTTAATAAACTAAGAAAAACTGTGTGGCTAAAACTCTTTTTGTGAGTTTCGAGTCACAAGCAAACAGTGAAATGCTGACAGTCCGATAAAGCCCTCGGGCACTCAAGAAATATTCCAGTCAAGATTAACTTTTATATACATTTTCTAATGAGCTATGCGCTACGCTTCGAAACAAGACTGGCAAACCTCTCGTCCGAGGCTAGAGCGTAACCACATAGGGAAAAACTTTATATTTTTAAGACGTATTTCATCATTTCAATAACATGAGGAGACAAAAATTTGAGGCAGCTAAAGAGTAAAGTAATTGTAGAGTCCAACTTGAAGAATTTTAAACATTTATTAATGGCTTTCTTCAACTTGTTGTTGATCAAGGTCCGAAGAAAATGTTAGTGCCGTCATGCTGTTTGTCTCAAGCAAACTAACAAACCAACCGGAAGTTGAGGTTTCTCTCAATATAGTTATTATCACGAACTATTTGTTTCTGCCATTTTGGGAGTGTGGAACAACTATATAGTTGCCAGTGCACTGTTGAATTTATTATTTTTATCACATTCCAGGCATTCCTAAAGGATGTCGTAATACGGCCGATTTAAACACAGGTGCAGCCTTATAGTCAACTTTAACAATACTCTGCTTAGCCCGAAATCAAGAATTTATGTCACTTGCAATATTTGTTGTTACAATGGCACTCCTGTTAAATTCAGACTGAAGTTCTTTGTTTCATTAGGGTCATATTTTCAAGTGGGTTTATGTTATTATTAGCGTATCTTTCCAGAAACCATTTCCTCGCTCCACTACGTACTAAGATGATAATTAATAAAAATTGAAACTCAACCCAGTTTATTCGATCAATTTTCCTAATCTTTTATGAAATAAATTTTAATTACTTTCATCACAAATTGTTACACTTTTTCGTAATGCATGATTAACAATCTTGGGGGATTTCTTTTTATCTCAAGAATCTCAAGTATTTGACCCAATGTTTTCCTCCAGACTACTTCTTTTAGGGGTTATTATATAACCGAGATACACTCCGACATTGGTCAGAATTCCGCTGGTCGATATATAAAGATAACGACAATTCAGAAACAATCTAGATGAACAGCAAAGGGATGCTTTCTGATCAGCACTCACGGAGTTAGCTATTTTTTTTCTTCGATACATAAAAGAATATAATGGGAAAATTTTGCCCTCTAGGTAAAACTGGTCAGTAATAATTGTCTCATGCATGCACAGTTCAACCAAAAAGTAACAACTCTGTGCGCTCGAAGATCGAGGTAATTACATAATCTAAAATTAGAAGTAATCGGTGATTAAAAGGGCGTGAAAAGCTTATAAGGATTGAGCGAAATTCTAGCAGGTGATAGAACGTGATGTGCGGCAGAAAATGTGAACCGAATGTGACCGAATTTAGTTCTCAAGAGTTTGCAAAGAAAGTGTTGACAGTATTAGACGTCCATCTAATTAGTTGGCTAAGGCCCCCTGCGAACAAAACATGCAAACCAAGCGTGTTTATCATTCTTTGTAATACACTGAATTTCTGGTTGCTGAGATTCTCTAAGCTCGCTCAGTTTTTGATGCCAGAATACGTAAGAAATCATAAGACATCGCTTTTTTACTTTAATTTAAGGATGCATCACATATCGATTTAACCCGCAAAAGAAACGGTCATATGTACGTTTTTTTTTAAACTTCCATCCCTCCGTCAGAAATCAAAACACCTGATAAAAAATTCGATATTTTATGTTTAACAATAATATATGAGCAATATATCATCTTTTATTTATTTTGATTATCAGGATACAATTATTGTATGGAATACTTAATATGCAGGCTCAAAAAAAACCTAGGGCGAGTCCTTCATAGTAATGCCGACTAGCCCGGTGTAGTAATTTGCACTCGGCAGTGTGGGCTAGTCCGGTTGTTACGGAATTTCTCAATTATCGAGGACAACGCTAATCACGTTTCTGATGTACGATCTATCTTCGGTGTTTGTTACAAACGATACATTAACTGATCTGAGCTAACTATTTTTAAAAATCTGCAACAGGGGTTGTTCTATGTTTACATCATATATATATATATATATATAGGTGTAAGGGTGAACTCAATAAAGACGCATGGATTCTTCTGTTACTCTGAGTTTCACGCTTTCGCGATCTTCAGACAGAAGATCGCGAA
>JAOBAY020083593.1:0-18609 GCA_025331085.2 Zoanthus sociatus
TTGGTAACACCTTAACATGAGGGATTTCATGACATAGCTTATTGCCAATATTAGCAAAGTAAGTATTAAATTCATGGATCATCCGCTGCAGCGGCTCACAAATATTTTATATGCTCTCAGTATAGTTAGAAAAGACCGACCACACAACATCGGGATCACTACCGTACTCTTTATGGTAGATGTTTGTTAGCTCTTGTAAGTCCGCTGATAGAGAGTCCTGAGACTGGGCCTACGGTTTAACGTCCTTATCCAAGAAGATGTGAAAGTCTAACCACTTACAGATATTAAAGCAAAGGCAGCAATCTGAGTGTTGGTCCGGCCGGGAATCAAACCCGAGCCTCCCGCACGATGGACTGGCACCTTACCAACTAGGCTAACCAAGCGGCAGTATGTTTATATCAAAGTATGAACTAACCTACTCAATATGTTCTGAAGTGGTTATTTACTTTTTAAAATGTGAATGATTTAGATGACTTTGTTATTTGAATATTTGCCCTTTACCCGGTAGGACCCCTGCTGGCAGATGCTCAACAAACCACTCCATATCCTGGAGGTTATTTATCATCTGCTGACAAGATTTGTGGATTCTCCGTCTCTGCTACCTTCCTATGACAGGTAGGTGATCACCAAAAACTTCTCAACCAAAGTGGTGTTTAAAACACGTGTCTGTTTAACTTTTTAATCGAAATAGCCGTTAGAAAATTCTTAATAACACATTTTAAAAAAGTGCGATAGGGCAATGTTTCATATAATTCTTGTAACAAGTAGATATCTGAACAAAAAAATTAAAATTTTGCTGAAAACAGATAGCAAAACAGCTAAAAGGCCTGTTCATTCGATTTCGTTTTGTAGATGAAGGGAGCTTTGATTTTGTTTTATATCAAAGTAAATATTGCTGTCTTTCTATCCTGGCTTTTTATCGCCCATTGCTCAGTCTGCCAGCAATCTCTTAACAGCTCGCCCGCAGCATTTTTTGCCCTATAGTAATGTTATATTTCATTCAGCTGATTCAAAGAAAAAGAAAAAAGTGCGCATAGTCTGAAGGCCGCGGAACACCCGACTAGAGTTCTTAACATTGGTTGGTTTTTGTTTCTTTCCATTTAGGCCAGCGTTTACGACAACATTGTATGACGCATGCGCAGAGTATCTCGTTGAGTTGGAATCCATTTGCTCACGTGATCCCACAGTTCAGAGTACGCTGGGAAAATTCAAAGGACTGAAAGCTCGACTTCAACGAATGTTGTAGAGTGTCAAATCAACACCTAATTCTATTTCACCTCAATTCCAGGGTCATTTTTGAACTTAGTGATGGAGTTCAAGAGTAGTATCCAAAGTAAACTAAAAAAAATTATTAGAGGCTCAATATTGACTACGAGTTGAGAAACGACGCTAAAAATTGTTCAGTCCAGCAATTTAAAAACAAAAGTTGAATTTTCGTTTGTGGTTTTGAAATTCATATTTAATGTAAGACAACAAAAAGGAAATTTTATCCAATCTACCCTCAGAAGAACAGCCGGAGAGAAACCTGTAAGAAAGGTTTACATAAAGCTAAATAAGGATATATCTCATTATCTCGAACCGTTTTCTTAGAATTAGGAACAAGCCACAACTAGTTTGGGTCCAACAATTACGGTTGCTAATCTACTTACCTACCCTCCCATAAACCTTACTGGACTAAATTTTATTCGAAGGGAGGAGTAGGAAAGTAATTACGTAGATTAGCCCAATAGATATAAAATAGCGTGTAGATGTGTTGAGAAGTGTCTGGTGCGTTCAGTTTTCATCGCTTTCATTTGCAGTATGTAAAACTATGCCCTATAGAAATTCTGTTGTTTCCTGTTTCCAGTGAAAGGACTGCAAAAAATCTTATCATTTCATTTCAGTAAGTTTGATTTTATATATATTTTTTGTGGCTGTTCTTCGCAGGTTTTGACAGATTTTTTGATGAAACTAGTTCTCGTAAGTGCCTTTCCTTTCTTATATTGAAAGAAACTTTGCCAACAATGCAGTACAAAATGTAATGTGTAATTCAAATGGTGCATTGCAATGGAAAATCTAACTACCCCGTTTTTAGGGAATGTAATGTAAAGGTTTGTAAACTTGCTATATGATCAATGCTTAATGATTTTATGAATAAAGAAACAACCCGTTATTTTTATCAAAAAAGTGTTTTGATTTTGCGGAGACGGACCTTTGTTTTTACAGATTTTCTAAACGGAATTACAAGGCAAGAATGATGAATTTTCGCCTTATATTCCTGTTATTTCCATAAAATTTCCATGATTTTGATAGACCCCATTTTAGCATTTAACGCGTATTTACGTGTTACTTACAGAATGTTCTTTCGACAAATCATCCGGAAAAATTTACAAGATATTTTCGTCATTTCTTGTGTTACTGTCGATAAAGATCCTGTGAGTGATTTTTAACAGGATATTTTTTACTTTACTAGATTATGTAAATTTCATGTAAGATTCAATTTCTAAGATCCATTTCCGTACAACGTAAATGATAATTTAATAGAAATTTACATACTCGGGAAATTATACGATTTTTCCAGTGTATGTTTTTGGCAGGGTTTGTTTTGTTTATCTGTTTTTAGGTTTGCTTTTTAGCAACATAAGTCAAAAACTTATGGACAGATTTTAATAAAATTTTCTGGAAATGCCTGAAAAGGGATAAGGAAGAATTGATTACATTTTGGATAGCAGTCTGCATGGGTCCAGAATTTTTTTAAAGGGTTCGTGACAATATGCTTGGCGGAGATCTGCGCTCTCGGTGTGCTTCTCTAGTTATACATTTTTTTCTTAACTTCCACAAATAATAAAAATGAGCTCTTTGTTCAAATAATATTGATTTGTCAACCTTCTGAGACAAAAGTACGTAAACTGAAAGTCTTGATTTTTGTCCAAAATCAACCCCTTTAAAATGATCTGTCATTAGTTGTTCGTTGTTAGGATTTAGACAGTTTAGTAAACGTATGTATGTATGTATGAGTGTGTGTGTCTGTGTGTGTGTGTGTCTGTGTGTGTGTGTGTGCTTGAACTAATATTTAAAAAAAACTGTATAAAGCATTCAAGTTATACGTGGTAGAGAAAACCTGGATTTTCTTACAGAGGTCCTTAAATTTCACATCCACACGTGACCAACACGCATTCACATGATTAGTTGAGTTGAATTTTTAATTATGACATTGACCGTGTATGTTAACTGAAATGTAATAAATATCTTTGTACTGGAACTAAAGTGCTGCTTAGGCAGCCAGTGTTAATACTCTTTCACAGGAAGCTTTTGAATAACTTTGTACTGGAACTAAAGTGCTGTTTTGGCAGCCAGTATCAATACTCTTTCACAGGAAGCTTTTGAATTGATCAATTATAATAAAATTGTTTGAAATTTATGATGTTCCATAAAAAATTTATGTATTATTATTTATGTATTAATGTATTATTTTATCTATGTGCTGTAATTTATTAAAACACAGTATGCTGAATTTTCGGACACACTGCCTCTTTCCTTAGAGTGCATATTTATATTTTTCACAAAAAGTTCTTAATGTTCTACTTTTCCTCCCCCAGGTTTTTTTTTTTTTTTGATGTATAGAAGACATGCTGCTGAAATTTGATTTTGATCATTATCTAGCTGAATACATTCATGCCTGCAAAAACAATCGCTTAATTTTGTTATCAACATCAAATTCCTGTAATTCAGCATAATTGAGACAAATTTTGTAATTCCTGTCTTATTGCGAAAATCCGTTCGATTGCCCACTTTTTTGTTGGGCATTTCGCAAGCAGTCTTGTTTTTTTCCGCTTTTATATGTTATACTTCTCTGTTGTTGTTTTTGTGAGCATTTTAGCCTTTCGGCTTCTCGATGAATTGCGGAACATTGCAACAAGAATACATTAATAAATTAAATAGTATGGATAAAAATGCTGCAGATTGGAAAAAAAAATTCTACACGAAACCACAAACATATATTACGTTTCTATTGTTACTCAGTCGTGATAACTGTAAACCAGGCGAAAAGTTGAGAAGTTCTGAACTAAGCCTCGCTCGAGCCTTATTCAAATCAGCCATTGCATCTGTCCACGATGTGCCAAAATGTTTAGCTTTTTGATCGGAAATAAAGCAGTCAGGAAATGAATAATTAAATGTACTCTAGTTCAGATGGACGCAGTCTTTCACAGGTAAGAAAACTGGAATTCATACATTGTTATACATCAAAAATTCCTACGAAATTACTTTCTTTAAAGCAAAAAAAAAAAATTGAAATGTTTCAAAATTTCATGTTATTATTAAAAGAAAAAATAACTGACTCGCATCGTAGTTTTGTTTTTATCTTTGCTTTTAATTTATCGTTTGTTTTTAAAATTATTTGACAAAAAGCCCTCTTTTCGTTGGGTATTTTTGATATAAGCTTAAAATGGCTTTTTCGTGTTATATGCTGTGGCATCTAGAAGATTTTATGTATTCGATAACAACCCAAAATGTCGCTATGTAGAGAAATACATCAATTGCTAATAATTTGTTTTACTTGTAGCAGATAATATATGTATTAGGTGCTTCTTTATTCCTTTTTAAAAACTCCCCTGAAACAGACCAGATAACCAAATACTAATATTAAAACAGGCATGCAAATTGTTGATTAGAAACCCAGTCTGAGAAGCAGGTGATTTTGTTTTGCATTTTGAGTTTGTTTTTATTAAGGATTTCCGTGCTATCCACTCTAATCATAAATTGAAGCTCCAGCAAATAAAAACAGTGCATGCTCCATTAATATTGCTAATTCAATGTGTTCACCTGAAAACCTAAAAGCCTCGGGCTTTTATCTTTACTCCTTTTCATTTTGGCTTCGATAAACGTATGGTCAAAATTCAGTTCTCATTTTTCTAAATGATTTAAATTCATTTTCTATTCTAGATATAATTGCATAATCAAACTTTGGATCAGTTGAATTCTTATGATGCATTTATGATTCTTCGCGTTACAAAAGGCTTTGAGTATTGTTTGAGACGTTTGATTTTGATGTTTTTTAGATAATTCTGGTTGATTGAAAGCAGTGACCACCAACATGGACGAGCAAATGAACGACATTGAGTTGGTCATTCCGTGTAGTGAATCTGGCGTTTCTGACCAGAGTATGTACTTTAGGGAACAAGGACCTGATGGCAAACGACAGGTTGATCTTGTTCTAGCCTACGAGATACCAACCACAAAAAGAATGAAAGAACTTAAAGACGATGAACGAAAAAAGGAAGATATTAAAGCTCTGAAACGGAGAGAGTTTGAGTCCAACTTGCGGAAGGCAGGAGTGCAACTGGAGCACGAAAATGCAGTTGCAGAAAAGGTAAAATTTATCTCCTCTTAAAAATTTTAAAGTACTTAGTAAATTTTCCCCCTAGTCTTTCATGTAGAGTTTAATAGTTCCTTCTTAGACGAGCTTGAATATAAAAGTAGAATTTGGCTCGGAATCATTTTTGTCACATTAAGACTTGTCTTTTCAAACGGTTGGAATTAATTGATATAAAGATTATTAATTAAAATACGCAACGAGTAATTTGTTTTTCCTATTATTATCATTAATAATAGATAAAGTTAATCATGGGAAAACCCAGCGACTCAGACTGTTTATATCTTCCTTATAAAAACGCAGCGAAAGACAAAGGGTCTCATAACCTTAAAAAGAAAGCAATAATTCACTTCAGATAATTTTCACTCGAATTATTTCTTGCACAGAGTAAAATATCCTAGCGACTAAATGTTCAATATTGATGAATGAAAATAATTTTTGATGATAGACCCTAATTTAAATTCGACTACATGCAGATCCAGGCTATCAACATTAGTAACAAAAAATTGAAATTAAAGTTTTATTGCCGGTTTATCCTCCAAAAGTGATGATTGTTTTTCTTTAACAGTTGATGTTTAATTTAATATTAATTGGAATCGGTTTACTCTAAACGTACATTGAATTAGCAGGCAATGAATATTAAAGAATTAGGAATTCATTTCTTGTTCTTACGGAATGGAATAAGACAATAAAGAAGGACAAGGGAATTTTAGATAGATGCTTACTGTCGCCAAAGAATAACATTTATTAAGGCTTTTTAAAAAATGCTAACAACGTCTAATAAAAAAGATTAAAACCAAACGTTTCAATTTTAAAAAAGTTATCTTTAGTTTTTAAAATTGCATTCGGTTGCGTTAATTTCATAAATATATTAGTTCGTTGTCGTAGAATGCCTTCGTGTTAGGAGTTTACATTTTTAAAAATACTTTAACAGTACATCAGTGTATGGATGAGTAAAAACAACTTTTGAATATCTACTCAAGCCGGTTTAGATTTTTATTACATTTCTACGGTTCAACATTTGTCCATCGTTTTGGTGTTGTTCTGACTAAGAGCTAACAGTAATTTTAGACAAATTTTAACTATTAATTATATACTGAACTGGGCCACTTCAGAAAAACTTAAAATGTACACCAGAGATTTAAGCTGTTGCTAGTAAACAAACCTATTTATTTGGATAAGAATATCTCATGCTGGTATTTTTCGATCAATAAATGAAAGTTTTACAAATTTTTTGAACACTTGTGATCAAACTTGCTTGGTTCAAACGAGAGTGCATGCTTTTGGGTCTCTTTAATATTTAAAATATTTCGAATTTGAATCGGTGAGGTTAAAATGGCTCTTGAATTTTTAATGGGATAGATTACGATATGATAAGACTCTGAATAAAAAGTTATACAAGCGAATTATATTTCTTCACAGCTAACCTTACGCCTTCAAATCTCGACGATTTTCTTTACAAATTGAAACTTAATAACTAATAATATTATAACTTTCAAATGAAATTTTTCCTCCCATAAAGAAACAATAACATCCGGTTTAATATCTCATTTTAAAATTCTAAGTTAATGGGAGGAATTTATTGAGTTATTCTTTTTACGTATGTATGGAAATATTCCTTAAATGCTTAACATGTTTACCTTCGTTTTGTTTTGTTTTTGCCTAAGTTAGAATAATTAAATGAGCATAGCAAATCTTATTTTTCCTAAAGAAGAATAGAAACTGAATATAGATTTACTAAAAAGATACTGAAATATATTCTCCGGCCCTTCATAGCCTGGTATAAACCAAGGCGAGAATTCCCAGGAACTCTGCGAAGATTTTCACCAGGCTATGAAAGCACGGAAAACATGTTTTATTTCTTTCTCAAGTGAATATTTTCCAACTTAAACAAAGCGAAAGATGATAACGAAACGCGAACGCATCGTTTAATTTCTTTATGGCGCAATGAAAGCAACTTGCTGACCAATAAAAACACGCGTACTATCCACTTTATTGATAATATTTATAAAATAATTTGAATAGTACGTGCGTTTTGATTGGTCAACAAGTGCATGTTTGTTAAACTAAATATAAATTTCTGATAGTGCAAATTTTTTGTGGCAATGCAAAATTTCTATGGCTAAAAAATAAAAGAAAAAAAACTGACGTTATCTATTTCCGAACAGCGAATTTGTGTCATTGTAATACAAAACTTTTAAGAGTTTTAAAAATTTTAAGAGTTCAACAACTTTCTCATGAGCATCTTCAAGATTTATTTATAAAGTTTTTGTCTTGCTCGTTGGCACTTAGCGATAGCTATTCTGCTATTCTACGATGTAGCTGCGATATGTGGGCTTTTCAAGTCCTCCCAGAAGATGCAACCATTTGAAGATGGTTTAGAATTTTGCTTAGTTTAAGACCCTCTATAAACTTCCCGGCCAGGAATCGAATCCAGGAGAGCTTCCAACAAAACTAAGATGATCTTTAAGGTGCATGCGTCATTTTAGTCTCACTGGATTCATGATTTTTGATTCAAGATTTCTCGGAGCATTGTGAACCAAGAAACGCAGAGCTTTATTGCATTGGATAGCTAAAACAAAGTCAAAAATACAGTTAATATAAAACAAATGACAACCCGTTGATTATCACAAGTTGATTTTGCAAGAATAAAGATTCCCACATGGTGATTTTGTCTACGAATATTAAAGAGATTAACATGACAATTTTATAAGATCTAAAAACGTTTTGATTTTAAAAAAACAAATTTCGAATGTTTGTATATTTCACTGATACTTCATCCATTTTCTGACAAATATCATTCCTTAAGCCTTGAAACAAATCGAGCTTCTATGACTGGAAGCTGAAAATCTATTTTTACCAGAACATGTTTGAATTCTTATGTGAGGTAGACCTCATTTCACTGAGCGTAGTGGTTAATTTCGGATCCTTTATCCAAATAATTTGTGACGGGTCATGCATGGATCCGATGATTTGTTATGCAAGGTCTATTAGAGTAGAGTGGACTGGAACGCTAAGCTTAAAGTAGATTCGCTTGAAAGGAATGCTATCGATCAAAACTCCTGGTAAAGATCTGCCGAAACGGGAATGCACCCTAAATAAATTGTGCTTTTAATCTTAACATAATGTAAAACAAAGATAAAACAGGATTTTAATTGATTGTGGAAACATTTTGCTGGTGATGCGCTTTGTACATTAATATCTTTTCTGTATAACTCTTTACAGAACAAAATTGAGATACAATATGTAAAACTGCATGGTCCATGGGAAACTTTGTGCGAATGTGCCGAGGAAATTCTTATGAAGCTGCCAATCAAAAAATACGATATCGACCTACAGCCTTGGTATCAAAAACTGCTCGGTAAAACTTTACTCGAGAAACTTGCAAAGCTCAACCCTTTCATTATTGCTGACTCGTCAATACCGGAGCGAGAGAGATATTATGTGGCTTATTTCAAAAAGGAATATTTGAGTGAGTTTATCGGCCACGAGAATAAATCGACATTTTTTCCGCAGCCTGAGAGAAGCCGAATGATTGAGCATATCTGCGATCAGACACGATTTGGTGAAGGTAAGCGTCGTCTTGACGTATAATAATTGTACAACTGGTAGCAAGTAACAACGATCGGGTGAAATCTGTTCCTAAAACAATTTTCTTATATACTGTAATTTGCATGGAATAGGAAATCTATTCTTAATATTCATTTTAAACTTTACAGTTCCAAAATTTGGAAATACTCAAAATGAGTGCAGAATCCAGGTTGGTCAAACCTACCATTTTCGTTGTTGTGTATGGATTCATGTTGGAAGGCGGAGTTTGAATTCAGTAAAAGCGATCCAATATCAACTAATCAAGTAACAATTGAACCCAGGTTATCCTTGGGTTATATTAGGGATTAAGGACGACCGTTTTATTAGTAAATATTTAAAATGTATTTAAAGAAGTGGCCGGCCATCGACAAAGCCACAACGTTAAAAATGCAAGTTAGTTGTTATATAACCAACGGCACTCGATCAAGTGAATGGTTAAGAAAATGTGAGAGGAAGAAAATAAATCAGCCAGAGCTTGTCGGTGAAACTAATTGTACTACGCCGTTCAACCCAGTAAAGTTAAGGTGCGTGCCAGTATTCACGTAGATGAAAAGTTTAGATATCAAACCATATACATCTTATTAACCACAGGTAGTGTGAAATCGTTTTTAATGGTTAAGAACACTTAAGATAATGTAACATGATAATATGTACTGACATTTATATAGTACTTGTTCAAATCCCTAAGTCCGGCAAGTGATTACAAGTTTCAACAGCTGAGGATTTTAGATAGTCCTCATGAACAGTGGCTCACGTAATTGAAACACTAAAAATATTCTTTGTATTCATGCATGTAGCAGAAAAGTGCTTGGGCTCTTTTAAGTTCCTCGATAGGAATTGAGAGAATACATAGACCTTCGGTTTAACGTCCTTATCCGAGAAGACGTAAAAGTTTAACCATTTTCAAATGTTAGAGCATCTTTTCCTCAATCATTTCAAAAACCTGAGTGTTGGTCCAGCCGGGAATCGAACCCGAGCCTTTCGCACTGTAAACTGGTGCCTTACCAAATGGGCAGTAACCAGGCGACGGCGGATTACATCCATGATATAATTTTTTTCGGGCTTCCACATTGCTTAATGATGAACACGTATTTTTTAAGTATAATAATGATAAAACTAATAATATATGCATTTATATAGAGCCTATTTTGATGTTCTAAAAGGAGCTTGCTTAGCCGCAAAATCGGCATACATATTGTTGAAACATTAAGAAGTGCCGTCAGTGAAACTGACAACTATCACCAATATTCCAAGTGCGTGTGGTTTTGTGGGTTCTTTTAATTCCCCCTGATAGAACTTCGACAAACGGAGTCCACTATATTTTTATTTGTATTTTTGCTTAGAATCTCCTTATTCGAAGTGCAGATAAGCATGACAAAAACCTGAGTTATGATCTCATATTTTAGGGCGCTTTGACATCGGTATCAAAAGATTATTGTTTCAAGGAGTTTATACCGCGTGTTATCCTCTGCATTCTGGTTCAGAAAAGCTTCTAGAAGGAACCAGGCCAACTAACGACCGCCAGAGACTGAAGAGGGAATGGGCACGATTTAGTCGCATTTTCAAATATCAACCTCATCACGCTATCAAGGAATACTTTGGAACCGAAGTTGGATTGTATTTTGCCTGGCTCGGATTTTACACTGCAATGCTTATCCCCGCAGCCATTGTGGGACTTCTTGTGTTCATCATTGGAATCGGTGCCGCGATAAAGTTCCCTCCAGTACTAGATGCCTGCAGCGAGAAAAACAGGGCGTTGTTCACTATGTGTCCCCTTTGCGACAGAGAGTGCGATTATTGGAGTTTAGCAGATTTTTGTCTGTACATCCGGTTGGTTTACATGTTTGACAATGACGCAACAGTATTCCTGGCAATTTTCATGTCCGTCTGGGCAACTCTATTTTTAGAGTTCTGGAAGCGCCAGCAAGCAATTTTATCTTACGAGTGGCACATGATGCATTTCGAGGAAATGGAAGAACAGCTGCGTCCTGAATTCGTTGCGACGGCCACAACCTTGAAAGAAAATCCTGTGACCGGCAAAATGGAGCCGTACATACCGGCTAAACAGCGATACCAAAGGTTTGCAGGTGCCGCAAGTGCAATCACGTTTATGATCTTCCTGGTGTTTGGCGCAGTGGCTGGAGTAGTGGTGTATCGTGCGGCGGTGTTTGGCGCCATGATGGCAAGTCCGTCCAATGAACTTCACAAACGCGCTAAGATCGCAACCAGCGCGTCGGCGGCAGTTCTCAATCTGATTTGTATCAATATTCTCAAGTAAGTGGTGAGATCTTCCTCTCTTTATTATATTTATAATTATTATTCTTTTCATTAAAATATTCATCTCGGCAGTTGAATAAGTTCTTCAGCTTGGAAGCAACTATAGAGGAAATGTTCGTGTTGACACAAGCTTATTTTTCTCAGAAGAAAAAAACTTCTGAGTGTCTTACGGGAATTGAACCCATGACCGGTAATCAGAAGTTCATGGGTTCGATTCGCGTTAGGGACTCAGAAATTTTTCTCTTCTGAGAAAATAAGCTTGTGTCAACACGAACCTTTCTTCTATTCGTTTCGGCAACTCATTCTAATATGAACTTGAACTAAATCCCACCAACAGTACAGTACCTTAATTGTTATAATCTGTAGTAAAATTGTAATCCTCTGTTCTGCGTAGACTTGACTTTCTATTTGCAGACCAGAAGAGTTATACATATTTATGTAAATATTATTATGCATATTGATAATGAATAAATTATGAAATGATGAATACATAAATGCATAGTCAAGAGTCCGTAAGATCTAATCATTGAGGAGGAAATATAGTCACATCTTTGGCAGTAGAAAAAGATAAGGTTTGAGGCGAGACGCCAAACCATCGTTCTAAACTGATGGAAGCCGTAAATTAGTTACCTGACAGTTTGATATCCGTCAACTAAATATTAACTCAAAAAAGAGTGTTTTCAAACAAAGTTGATTACAGCTTAAATTTCTCTAAAACACCTCTTTCCCGCAACTTTACCCGCATAAAACTCATTGAAAAATCTGGAAATATTTCAGAGTTATTTAGGGAATTTATTCAAATTTTAATGGTGATATGAACCAGAAAGTCTCTAGAGTCGACAAAAAAGGTCTGTTTGGCTATATCCACCATTAATCCATCTAATAATAATAAAAATAATAATTATTATTATAATTGTTATTATTATTAATGCATCTATCACTATGTATTTGCTTACCCGCCTATCTATATATCTTTCTGTCCGCCTTTTTTACTGCCTGTTAATCTGCTTGCCTGTTTGTACGTCTCTTTGTCGTTTTTATCTATCTGCTTGATTATCTACGATAAAAATGGAAAACAGTCAAATAGTCTAAGAAAAGAGCCTCCTGTCATCGCTTTTTGTGTGAGGAAGGGACTGAGAACGAGATGAGAGGCGGCTCTATTCTTAGGCTATTTGAATGTTTGTTGATGTACCGGGTTGTCAATAAACGCCGGCGACCGGCGACATCGCCGGCTACTTCAACGTTGTCAGCGTCTGGAAATTGGCCGAAATAAGCGAGAAAAAAAGTGGGTATTACGAAAACGTTTAAAAGATATTTAAAATGAAGGTGTAGTCTACCTTCAGAATATCTCCGCCAACTTCAAATCTTATTGATAACTCTGGATGTAAATTGTTCAGCTGTCTGTTTTTCTATTTGAATCAGTTTATGGTTAACTTTGTTTCACCATCTGGTTATCCATCTATTTGTTTTTCTCTTTTTCGACTGTGCTTAGTTTTTGCCTAACTGTCTCACTCTAACTGGTTATTGATGTGAGTTATTATGAACATCACAAATGTTTTTAAACTATGTACAAACTGAAGTATGGTTTCTGTTTGATAATTTCAAGTTTTAAAGTAGTTAACTTTCGTTTCAGGTATTTCTACGAGAAATTGGCGATCAAACTCACCGAATGGGAAAATCCGCGCACGCGCACTGCCTACGAGGACAGTTTTACTTACAAAATGTTTTTGTTCCAAAGCGTAAATACTTATTCATCGATATTTTACATCGCATTTTTCAAGCTAAATTTAATCATTGGGACGCCTGGAAACTATCGTCGGATCGGGCCAGGTGAGCGAAGATACCTGAAGTCAATTGTCATGTCAGGCATTGTTAACAGGCACTTGGCAGTTAGAGGTCACTTGAACACATCCATCTTAATTTGATTATAAATGTAACAAAATGATATTCAGAAATGGGAAGGTCAAGTAAACATTAGTTAGAAGGCATAGTTTTAAGTCTCAATGTTAAATATTTTCAAAAATGACAGCTAGTATAGAGACATAATTTTTCTAAGGAAACATATATGAAAGTGGTGCTAGAGAACAAGGCTTGCCCATCAGTAATACAATTCCTTAGAAAATAACCTATTTTCAATTGCTTGCCATACTTTACGTATTTGAGGTTAAATATTTGAAACTTTGCAATTTTACTAGTATCAATGCTGTTTTACATTTCTGGATATCATCTTGACATAGCCAATTGATTTAAGTTTGCTTTGATCACATGACCCCTACCTACAAAGAGTGTGTTTGAGTTATTTGGTCACGCTCATATCACGTGATGTAACTTTCAATTTGCGTCATTTAATTTTTATTTTATAAAATATAGACTATGATAAAGAATACCGTGTACAAAACGCCATATCACGTAGGATCTGAGAAGATCAACCAGCTTAATTTGTCAGGTTGAAGTTGCTGGCTTGATCCGACTTCTTGCTCATATTGATTCACTGACAAATTGATTTTAAAGTATTTTTCCAGCTATTCATTTTGTTTTATTCATGTTTTTTTTAAAAAAAAAGCCCCAAAAGGTAGGCGTTCAAGAGTTCAGTTACGTAGGTTTTTTTTCGGTTTCGGTTATAAATCACTTTGGTGTGGGTGCTAAAATACTGTCGTGTTATTGTAGAGCGATTACAAGTTAAACAACGTTTTGTGGTGTAAGCTTAAGAAAATTTTGAATTTTTAGCTCTATTATTTTTGCGTCATTAGCTTACTCAGCCAGTCATTTGTTTAGTGCCCACGTCTAAAGCTTGCGTGCGTTTACACGGTACTCACTGTGTTTCCTGTACTAGTCATTTCCGTTCGTTCATTTTGGGTGTTTGTTTATTAACCGCGAAATGTTCGTTTTAATGAAGGACTGGGGAAGAGTAAACTCCTCCCGTTTCAGTAATCGTTGATGAAGGCGAGGAAGCCATAGTTTTAACGAAGGGAATTTCGAAACGTTTTGGCTCATACTGACAAGTAAATAGTTTTGCTGTAGATATACAGCAACCATGGGTTGCTGTTGTGGAAAGCCACAGAAAAAATATGAGGCAAAAACAGAGGAGCCAAAGCAAATAACGGCTACCAACGGTCCAGGTTTTAATGGAAGAAACATTAATTCCGGTGCTCTTGTCCAAACCCCAGTTGGAATGGCTACATCACCTTTTCATGGTGCCGGTTACGTCGCCAGACCGGGAACTACACCATTTATGCAGCAAACTAAACAAACTTTTATTTATGTGGCACTATACGACTATGACGCGCGCACTAACGAGGATTTGAGTTTTAAGAAAGGCGAAAGATTGCAAATCATCGACAGTTCTGATGGAGATTGGTGGCTCGCAAAGTCACTTGCCACCCAGAGGGAAGGCTACATTCCAAGTAACTACGTGGCCCCTGAACTAAGTATTCAATCGGAAGAGTAAGTATTATTAATGGACATATTTTTCTTATTTTATAACCAACAAGAGAAACAAAATCATTATTTCGCGCTGGAAAGATGTCGTAGCGTTGTAGTGAATGCAGCTAGCTGAATGCAACTTGCGCTGGACTGTTTTTAAACATGATCTTTAATCTCACTTCCAGTAACTTAAACCGATCGGTGACTAAATTTTAATAATGGATGTTTTATAGCTATTTTATGTTAATAGGTCTCCTTCGGTTTCGAGTACAATAAAGAAACGATGACCACTACTTGAACATCGCTTTCGAAGTCGTTTGTTATTTGTTATCTTGTACGGTCGGTGGCTTGCGGTCAATCGAAATTGTCGATGCGGGACTGTAATTTTCTTACGATATATCTCCTGCAAACCTTGTTGGAATAACATAAAACGTAAAGAAATGCACGTATCACCTTTTAAGAGGCTCTTTGTCGGATACATAAGAATTTTTTGACGCAAAGGTTTTCACTTCCGGGAGTCGCGATTGGTCTGGAAAAACACAAAATACCAATTTGCATTTTTAAAAATTTCAGTATCGATATGCGACATTAGCTTTACAGTATTTTATTTCATTCTGTCAACATAATTTTTTGAGGGCACTTTAAGTCTGTTGTATTTATCATAACAGAATTACAACATTTTTTCGTGAGTTTCAATTTCTGTTTTTAAGTTTCACTGTTGATGTTTATATTCCGATACCTGCTTTTCATACAAATAGTATTTGAAACCTTTGGCGTAATTCATTATTTGCCTTATCTTTTTAAAGATGAGGACATTTGAATTACTATTGTGATCATAAATGTTTAATAAAATTTCCTATGTTTTTCATATAATCATTTACAAACAGTGCAATAATAAACTGGAAATGATTATCATTGCACTGATGTAATAGAGACTATTTATAATTTTAATTCCCTCAAAGTCCGGTCATATTTGTTGACTAGTGGTAAAAGTTCAGGGTCCAGAAGTTAAATATGACTTTTCATGTTCTATTTTGCATAAAACTGACATAATGTAATAATATAATGTAATATAAAAAGTTAAATTCTAGGAGTTTTGTATTAAACATTTTTATTTTGAAGAGTTTTGTCAAATCAGCTAATATGCAAGAATTATTAAAACAACTAGTATATTTGTCGTAGTTGGTAATATCTCTGTGTTTCAAGCACAAAGTCCCAAGTTCAACCACGGCTTTGCAGAAGTTTTAAATATTTGTAATTGTGTAACCATCTTCTTTCTCTCTCAGCTTTCTATCCTTCCAAGATTGACCAGTAAATGAGTACCAGTGTCTGCTGGGATCTAACCTGTGAAGAGTTAGACTCTCATCCTCTTAACATTACAGGAAGAAAAGATAGACCACTTGGCTTGTAATGGATTTCAGTTAGCTTGAGCTGAAATGAAATTGAATGCAAATCGATATTGACAGTGCATATATGCTACTATTTTAAGGGCTATTGGGTGTTGGTGTCCAATAACAAATGTGCAGACCCATTCTACCATTAAACTTACTTTAAAAAAAACAAGTGGATCTGAGATTTGTTCTATCATTAAAAAGGGTGCTGAATTTTTCTCATGTGTGACAACTTGAAAATGATAAGTTTAGTGAAACAAAATTAGGTGACTGTTGTTTTTTTATTCATTTTAAAAACTTTTGAAAAGTTATCTAGAACCTTACCTAATGTCTCTTACATTTTTTGCAGTAGTATCTTCAATAATTCTGTTAGGATTTATGTTTAAAAAATAAGGGAAAGATGGTATGTGTTTAACAAGTGCTTTTCATTGTTCCCTTTCTAATATGTTGCTTTGTCCTGTAATATTACAGCTGGTATTTTGGGAAAATCAAGCGAGCTGAAGCTGAGAATAAATTGTTGAAACACGGTAACAGATCAGGTACCTTCCTAATACGAGAATCGGAAACATCACCTGGAAACTATTCACTGTCAGTTCGAGATGGAGCTAACGTAAAGCATTATCGAATACGTAAAATTGATACAGGTGGATTTTACATCACAACAAGAGCACCATTCTCAAGTTTGCACGCACTTGTTGAACATTACACAAGTGATTCTGATGGACTGTGTTGTAACTTAGTTCAGCCTTGCCCAGGAGACAAACCAGATACTGCTGGTCTGTCCTACAATACAAAGGATGCTTGGGAAATTCCACGTGAATCTGTTCGTTTGGATCGCAGACTTGGTCAGGGCCAATTTGGAGAGGTGTGGGCAGGAATGTGGAATAACACAACCCCTGTAGCTGTGAAAACCTTGAAGAAAGGTACAATGTCAGTTTCAGCTTTCTTAGAGGAGGCACAGATTATGAAGAAATTGAGACATTCAAATTTAATTCAGGTAAGAAAGGGTCAGCTTGTATGTCAGGGTTGTAAAGACTGTGAGTAAGAAAATTAAATTATTTATGGGACTGGACCTGAAAATTTGGAAAGATGAGAGCTGACTTGTCATTAGGATTAGTGTCCCATCCAGGGGAAGTAAAACTTTGTATCCACTTTTAACACTTCAGAAACCGGTGATAAGCACTGGCTTTAATGCCAGGCCTCTAGGTTAAATTAATGGATTTAAAGCAGCTTGCCTTATTTATATTTGTACTACCCTCCAAGAAAAAATCTTTAGCTATGTCTTGTTACTGTAAACATGAATATACAGTATGATTGGGCAATTAAAAACAAGAAAAAATGGGCTCTGCATCAGAAACTCTTTAAACATAATCTGTATTAACTAAAGATTTTGCTGTACTTGACTTACTAATTTTCTCTGAAGGAAGTACATTTTGTTTCAAACAATACATTTTGATTGAAAATTTGTGTTTTTCTACATTTATTGATTTATAAGTTGTGGTTATTTGCAGTTGTATGCAGTGTGCACACAAGAAGAACCTATCTATATTGTGACAGAATTGATGAAGCATGGAAGTTTGCTTGAGTTCCTTAAAAATGGACCAGGCAAAGATCTCAAACTACCACAGTTGATAGAAATGGCAGCTCAAATAGCTTCAGGTATGGCGTATTTGGAGAGGCACAACTACATTCACCGTGACCTTGCAGCAAGGAACATCCTTGTTGGTGAAGGTAATATTTGCAAGGTGGCAGATTTTGGTTTGGCAAGAATTATTGAAGATGAATACAATCCACATGAAGGTGCCAAGTTTCCTATCAAATGGACAGCCCCAGAGGCTGCCCTGTACAACAGGTTTACTGTAAAGTCTGATGTTTGGTCATTTGGTGTGCTAATTGCTGAGCTGATTACACATGGTCGTATTCCATATCCAGGCATGACAAATGCTGAAGTTTTGTCCCAGGTAGAAAGAGGTTATCGAATGCCACAACCAGCCAGCTGCCCAGATTCTTTGTATCAAATAATGCTGGACTGTTGGAGGAAAAATGAATGGGAAAGACCGACATTTGAGTATTTACAATCATTATTGGAGGATTACTTTATATCAACTGAGCCAAATTACAAAGAAGCTCCTTAGACTTTGCTGGTATTGCTAGGTATGTCCACTATTTTCTGTTTTACCCGTATTTTTTGAATTTTGATTGCCTGAGAGAATGGTCCTTGTCTTAGAAGTATGTGTTGATTGTACAAAGAACATTTTGTGGTATTTTGCAGTGCTTACCAATTGAAAGTCCTTGGTGAGTGAAAAAAAGCTTACCTAAGATATCATCTAAACTGAACAATTTTCTTTCAAACTTGACAAAATAAAAGCTTTCCTTAAATTATAATTGGAGGTTAACAACTTACAACACAAGCAGCCAGTAACAAAGGCTGTAGGATATCTCAAACAGATAAGGCAAAATTGATCATGCATGCTTTTTGATGTTCTTGACAAAACTGCTTTAACCCTTTGACTACTGGGAGCTTTTGCGATTTTGAACGATTTTTTGTATCAAAACAATCAATCGGCTTTCTCT
>JAOBAY020083594.1:0-10632 GCA_025331085.2 Zoanthus sociatus
CTCGAACCCGTGACCTCTGCGATACCGGTGCAGTGCTCTAACCAACTGAGCTATGAAGCCACATCTGTTGGGAGCAGGTCATGTGCCATTCAAAGTTTTTTCAGGATTCTCTTTCGCAATTGCTTAAATTGCGTTCATAATCGTATAATAACGTCATTGTATATAACCGCGGTACAAATCATATAATTATTAAGTTATTTATTAACAGGTATATTTTATGCATCGTAAATTACTTGGCGAGTTTGCTTAATGTCCTGAGTTTGAAAGTTTCAATAACGGATTTGTTACCTGTATTATCTTTTCGGAGATTATAATAATTATAGTAGTAATAATACTAATGACTTTTTTAGGTGTCACTTTGTTTAACTGGTCAAAGGCCTACTAATTGGGGGGCACCATCTTACCACTCTCTAAGGTGAACGGAGACATTTCACATGACAGATACACACATAAACACACATATGTCTCCGAGGGCTTACGTCATCTGAGAAGACGTGAAAATCTAACCATTTGCAGATATTAGAGCTAAGGCGGCACCTTCTCCTCAATTATTTTAGCACCATTGAACCTCCCGCACGATAGACTTGCACCTTACTAGTTAGGTTAACCAGACGGCGGTAAGATTATACTTTCTTTTCTTAAAGTTTAATGCAAGTCTCTGAATGTCAAAGATGTTTACCTTAAGAATTAAATGGAACAGCTGGAGCCGATATCAGAGATGTCGAAAAACGCTCGTTAAAAATGTTTCTAGAAACTATGCTAAAGTTTAAAAAATTCAACCAAAACACTTGTTAGATGACTTTCTAGAATCTATATCTTCCGTTTCTTATCATTTGCTAACAAATGTCTGAAACATTTCAATCTTGTTGATTTGGATGGAACAGTTGGTGAACATCCGAGCAAAGTGCTCGTATATAACGTTTATTTTACTTCTGTTTCTTAACATTTGAAACAAATCTCTGAAACATGTTAACCTTATTGATTTAGATAGAACAGCTGGAGAACATCCGAGCCAAGTGCTTGTCTAAATGCGCGTTTACCATTCAATGCTGCTGGTTGAGATACAAACGTCATCTCGTTCGTAAAGCAACAGCTGTTGTGAACATCCAGAAAGGTAAAACAATTACATAAACAGTTTAGATTTTTGAGCTCTCTTATGCAACTTTTAATGTTAAGCAAAAGATGAGGCAAAGGAGAAATAGGGAAGTCCATTTTGTGAATATGTTGTTTAAAGTTCACCATTCTAAGAGCACCCAAACATTTTTTATCTTGCAAAAACAGGATTTTAGTAGAACAACTTGAGGCTTTTTTTTTGAGACCACATCACCATACACTAGTTATCCTTTTGAACGAATTTTGGTCAAGTGCATGATGGGAGAAAAATTTGCTGATGAAGATTTCTATCCTTATATAGACAGTAGTTTAACAACGATTAACTCAAACCTCAGCTAAGTTTTTGGTGTTAACACAACAATAACCAATGTTGATCCATTATTGGAAAGCACTAGGATTTGTCTCTTTGCATTGTAAATTTGGTTAAATGTGGGGCTGGTTTTACAAATCCCATTTTCGATTTGTGACGCACTTCCATTCTCCCTCTATTCCTCTTACCTTGACACCTTTCCTAATTTCCCCCTCATTTTCTTCTTTAACTTGTTTTTTCAAGATTTTTCTTTTCAATTCCAATCAGGAATACGCTGCTGGTTGACAAGAAAGCAATATTTAAAGATTAGAAGAGCCGTGATTACTCTACAACGTTCTGTGAGAATTTACTTGGCAAAGAACATAAAACATCCACATTCCCCGCCTTTCGTTGGTCTAGATTCGACGGCAGAGACACTGGAAGGCCCTATCGCAGAACCAGTCGAACTTGATCAAGATGTTCTGCCATTATCTATTCCGAAAATACGGCACTCACAGTTCTTTCGCACGAAGCAATCTCACAATTCTGTCACTCACTATTGCCTGCTTCCAGGGCAGCTTCCTTGCCGACCAATTCATTGCTCAAGTTTCTTAACATTGTTTGGTATTGTAAGAAATTTTACCGCCACAGACTTCTGGGAGTTGTTGATATACCAAACAACACACGCTGAATGCTTGAAATCGAAGCGCAGAACGGAGAAAGAGTTGTCAAGTCATCGTGAGCTTAGTTGCTCAAAGGGAACGTTGTCTGTGCGGGAAATTGAACAGGTAAGAAAATACGAGTAGTGGAATATGTTAGTTACTAATAAATTCCTTTTTCGTAGAGCCTCCTCAGAATTCAGATAAGCTCTTTCGCTTATGACTTGACAAACGGGAGATAAGATCCGACTCCAGTGGCCAATAGTCTTGGTAACGGATTTCGGCTTTAACTTTGAGTTCATGGGGGGAGGGTAAGGCCACATTTGTAGCGAGCTTTAAATATCAGCAAACCATGGACATTTGTTAAAAGTAAAAAAGCGGATAAGATTTTATTTTTTTTCGGTTATAACACCCATCAAAAAACGCTCGGCGGGAAACTTCACCCTGGAGATGGTCTTAACCGAAAACCTTTAGAAACATTTTTCAAAAAAAGAATTTTATTCTCTTTTATAATTTTAACATAATTTAAATGACGTTTTTATGTCTCATGGACAGCTGTTTGTTAGCTATGCCATAGTGGTGATACTCAAACCTTGCTCCAACACCAGTGACATAGTTGCTAACACTCGGGCTCACATCTTCCTTTTTCACAAGATAGCTGATGAAGAATAAAACTGCAATTGGCTCGAAACCTTTTCATATTGGGTATGGCTCGTAAAACTCCTCATCTTTGAATTTAATAAGGCGTATAAAACCTGTCTATTTCGAAACCTGGACTTGAAACAAAACCCAATTCCAAACAGGTGGTTGGCAAAAGCAGTCGTTTTTGTACTTTAGTTAAAACCGATTACTCAATATATAGTTATTTGCTTTATCCGATTGCTTTTAGGTCCCGCTGTTTTTCCACTGTCGTACGACGCCATTAACAAACGCTTACATTCGACCAGCAGGAAACACACCAAAAGAAACTGTAAGTTGTAAACTTAATATTGTCAACTTATTGTCTCAATTTTAAATACATTCAGTCTCAACTTTAAATTTTATCTTAAATCAAACCATTCGTCACATGCAGAATATGGAGCATTTTTAAATTGTTCAATTTTTTTTTATTAAATAAAGTTTCAGTTGATAATTCTAGAAAATAGCACCTAAACAAAAACCTTTTAAAGAATTGCTTTAAATTGTTGAAGAAAACCAGTTTAACAGAATCAACGTAGAATGGCTCGGGTCTTAAACTATTTAGTTAAAAAATAGCCATATTCAGATTCTCATTTTTTTAGACTTTTCGTAAAAGTTTTATCTTTCTATTGAAGCAAACTGTTACTATAACTAAAGAAATTTTTATAAATTTTTAGAAAATAGCAATTAGCACTCATGAATATTTTATATTTTCGTCTTAATTAAAAAACTGAAAATTTGGAATTTTGAAAATAACTGCATGTTTACACTTATCGCTGTTTGCGGGCTTAGTTCCCCGTCTCGATTAGACGACTCAGGATACTGCGCACAAGTAGAACTACAGTCGAAGTAAAACTAACACCGTCCACTGGCTCATATTATCAAAAGTCTCAATGAAACGACTAACAGATACTGCGCACAAGTAGAACTACACGTCAGAGCAAAACTTGCATCCTCCACTGTACCTTGTTCGAGATTTATATCAAGAACGAATTTGTTATCCCACTTTTCCCTTGAATTGTCTCAGTTCTTGTATTTTCGAAGAAACTAGCAAACAATTAAACCGATTTTCATAAAACAACCAAAAAATCAACTAAAGGTTAAAACTGATTCAGCCTGGCTTCAATTGGGTTTGGATTATAAATATAAATATAATATAAATATCTAATGACAACTCCCATTCCTCGGTTAAGAATCCCAACTGGTAGGAGGTAAACCATAAGTGGTGAATTTTCCTCCAGAATCACAAAGGACAAATTCATTTAGTTATCCGAGCCAGAGATTTGAACCCGGGACTTCCACATTTAAATCCCTAACACTAACCACAGAGCCACGCTGACAAGGAATTGCTAATAAACCGGTTAGAACTGGTTTAGCCTGCCAAGAACTGGTTTTTGATCACGGCACGAGGATTCGCTAAGAAACCAGTTAAAACTGGTTTTCATCGTTTGACCGCGCTGAGCATGCTGGGGGAATTTTAACAATAGCAATTGCTGTACACAATTTTTATGAAAATGAGTCTTACGTATTACAACACGCTGTTAGTTTGGTCTGACTTGTAGTTCTGCTTGTGCGCAGTATCCGAGAGTCGTCTCATTGAGACTTTTGATTTGATTTCATTATCACTAATTTTGCTTTTCCACTCTTCCAGGGATTTGCAGGAATCAGCTCTTTAATTACTCTGTAACCTACAATTCTTCACCGATTGACAACGGCGTAATGAGATCTTCTGCCGTCTTGTTTTTAAAGAATTTTAAGTAAGGGTAGTTCAAGAAAAAAATTAGAAGGATTAGGTAGGAATAACAAGTTGGCCTTTCTTCTGAAAATATGGCAACACCGGCGTTTATCTATTTGGGTGGACATTCTGAACGACCATTTGTTCTTGCAGTGGCAGGGTTTACCAAATGCTGGGAATTGGCAGTAACAATTATAGCTAGCATAATATTGATGATAAATTTTTTTCGATGAAAATAGTCAGAAGAGCTTGCGATGATGGTGGAAATACCGTTCGTGATGAGGTGATAAGAGAATGATACAACATTCAATTTTTCAAAACAGAAATGATATTTTCGTAAATTTAAGTTAAAAATTATTGTTGAGAAAGAACAAAATATATTCTTAGAGTAAAGTTTATTATAGCAGTGGTTTAAGATTTATCACTGAGTTGATTTTGAAAACTACATTTTCTGGTAAAAGTAAATTGAGAACTTGAGACATAACGACAATTTCTTAGTTTTTATTTTTTTTACCAATTTATTGAAGAATGCGCTAGGCTTATGAACTGTAAATATATAAATCGTCCTCGTACTTGTCAAGATTAGGACAAAGTGTTTGTTTAAATAAGCTCAAAACACGTATTAAAAGCATAATATTCCTATAATTACGTTCGGCGTGGCGTTGTCAGATCACTTTTATGTATTTTCACACCTAACTTCGATCGAGGAAAAGTTTGCAACAGAAAATAGAACATTTAATCAAAAATAATGATACGGTGCACAGAGACTCCAATCTCACCAAAACTAGGATTGAGAGACATCGACTGAAGGTATAAGGATTCAAGTATGCGAAGGACAAGCAAACTACACTATTTGATTATCAATCGCGACATCCCTTGCCACTAAGAAGCTGCACCAAAGACCAACTTGCACAGACACGAAATACAGAAGATGACGAACTCTGTATCAGCCGATAAGTATCAGACGATTACCCGTGAGGTGACATGGACAATGGTGTCTGTCTACAGAGCACGAGATACAGAGCACGCGATACAGATCACGGGATACAGATCACGGGATACAGAGCACGGGATACAGAACACGGGATACAGAGCACGGGATACAGAGCACGGGATACAGATCACGAGATACAGAACACGTGATACAGAGCACGCGATACAGAGCACGGGATACAGAACACGGGATACAGAGCACGGGATACAGAGCAAGGGATACAGAGCACGGGATACAGAGCAAGGGATACAGAGCACGGGATACGGAGCACGCGATACAGAACGGGATACAGAGCACGGGATACAGAGCACGGGATAGGCAGATGCAGAAACTCATCAAACGCACAAAGAAAGCTTACATCACTGATAAACCAAACCTTTCTGAATACAGAACCAGCCCCATTCAATTACAAGGTATAATAATTACATGGCACTTGAGTTATACAAACCTCGGGGAACGAGTCGGAATAAGAGATGCAAACAAATTTTTAAAATTGGCCTTATTAACACATCTATGAGATAACTTACCACGATGACAGCTCAGCGTATGAAATGTATCGACCGCAAGTCAAAACACCAGCAGCTTTGAACATACTTTGCAACAACCACCATTCAAAGCCAAGACAGAGGCCACTGAGTACCTAAATGAGCTTCTAGACCCAGCTATTAAAAGTTTTAACAAAATCAAGGGTTTAATCAAAGTAACCATAGCTTTAAAACTCGTAACCCAACCCCAATCTTGACTGCAAACTACATGACCCACCACCGTCGCATAGTCGAAAATCTGGTGAACTGCCCCCTTCTACTCCGGCCCATCCCACTCCACCCTAATCTACTTTCTTGTTGACCAGTCCCTAACATATACTGACTATTTTATACCAATTCAAACTGTCATATGTTCAAAGTTCTTTCTTGGTATAATAAGAGTTAAGTTAAAAATTGGACTAAACGAAAAAACTTGTTATAAAACAAACGTTTTCGGTCAACATGACCTAATCTCGTACCCAGATCTTACTGAAAAAATGTCACTTTTCGTTTCCGTGAGATCTGGGTACGAGATTAAACACGACCATCATAAGGTTCCAAAAAGCAGGTATAAAGGATTACATTTAAATACATGTTCCAATAAAAACTTTTATGTTATTTCTTTGGAATCAAACGTTCGTTTTATAACAAACAATTTTTACTTTAGTCCAATTTTCAACTTTATTTTAAAATGGAAAATACAATTTTAAATAATAATAATCTTTATTTACTTTGATTTAAAATACAAACCAAGTGATGCGCATGGATATGAACTAAAACAAAAAAAGAATCTTGGTTGTAGGTAATAAAAATTTTAGTGAATATTGTTACATTTTCTGGATTTAAAGGCAACTTTCTTATCAGATTTTCCTTATGAACTGCTGATGTGTATTGTTCTGTGAAATGTACCGACGTTTATAACATCTGTCAAGTTAATTTAGTTTAGCTGGAAAGGCTCCATAATACACTGAAAGACGTAATTCACTCTAGTTAGCAGTAATTTAGTTTAGCTGAAGAGGCTCCATAATACACTGAAAGACGTAATTCACTCTAGTTAGCAGTAATTTAGTTTAGCTGGAGAGGCTCCATAATACACTGAAAGACGTAATTCACTCTAGTTAGCAGTAATTTAGGTAGCTGAAGAGGCTCCATAATACACTGAAAGACGTAATTCACTCTAGTTAGTAGTAATTTAGTTTAGCTGGAGAGGCTCCATAATACACTGAAAGACCGTAATTCATTCTAGATAGTAGTAATCTGTGACACAGTAAATCAACCTCCAAACAAGACCGAGATTTTAAGCGGGTAATAAAGTCGCTTAAAATGCCTGACAAACCAGCCATAAAGAATCAACAGACTACCAGAAACAACATCACACAAAGGCTGGTTTAGTTTCACTAAAAATAGAAGTAACGATTACTTCTCTCTTGATTCCATACAAATACTGTATTTTTAAGACCACGCAAATTGTTTGCCTGGGCTGCCTGTGGTCTAATTAATGCAAACATAGAGTTCACAAAATATTAAAGTTTTAAACCTCTCAGGTTTCGTAAGTATTATAGACAATTGCTTCAGCTTGGGTAATTACACTATCATTAGCTTTAGCTAACGGTAATTATGTTTAATAGCCTATATTTTTATTAAATTATTCCTTTTTTTTTAGTTTCCGGATTTCATCGATAACTTAATTTGTACATCCTTTTGACCGATTAGTAGGTTTATACTAAAACAATTAGACCTCTCGGCCTCATGGACTACGAATTTGAATAGCTCATTCGAACTAGGGCCTCATGGGTTATTGACTCGTAGTCCATTCGTCCTCGAGGCCTAATTGTTAAACAGAATTTGATCCTTGAAATGGGCGATTGCTTGCAAGAGCTTGCCGGTTAGGGTCCCTCCCGTAAGCTAATTTTTGTACTTGGCCATAAAAAAGAAATTTAAAACATGTTGGTATATCAAATGAGATTCATTGTCCAGAATCATTCATCAGTTTATACAGTACTGTTGAGAAATCGTTTGGTTAAACGGTTTTCTTCCAGCCCCAAATGTTTCATCAAACTTCTGCACGTAAGAGTCGCAGAGTTCACCTGCAAGAACATAAAGAAAGTATCAACATCTAAATTCTCCCAGAGACCTAATGGTACGGCTGGACGGTATATAAGAGAAAAATGGAATTCACAAAGAGTACATGTAGCATACAGTAAAACCCCGCGTATAATCAGAACCTGGAAACAGTTTCTCAAAACCAGGTTAGTGCTAACCCAGGGTTAGGGCTGGAATGTTACAATAAGTAACCTGTTTCTTTGATTGGTAAAACAACAGTATTTTGTAAGCAACACAAAGCTTTATTTAAGAAAAAATAAGTCTTCGAATTTTCGAATTGTGTCTAATTAATCCAGGACTAAGTTAATCGGGATGTTGAGAACCGGGGTTCTGGATTTTAAGAACATGGTAACAGCACATCGCCCATGAGAAAGAAGGTAATACAGCCAGAGCTTACTCGGCTCAACCAAACTCATCTTACATACCCTGAACGAAGTCTGGGTTTCCACGCAGTCGAATATTTCGCTGTTCGAAGAATTTAAATACTGTGGAAAACAAAAATACACAAGTGCTAAGCCATTAGTAAAAATTCTATCGAAACAGTTTTATAAATAAATAAGTCTACACCGCAGTGAGAAGAATTTTTGAACTTACATTCTGAAGTATAGTCCGTCGGAGTGAATGCGTAAAAGATGAATTAAGAGGTGGTTTTATAGTGAAGCAAATTAAGGTGACAAAATGAGATAGGTATATAAAAAACAAAAGGAAATAAAAGATAGTTATGTGTGAGAAAAAGAATTGTTAAAAAGATAAAAAGGTTTCGGGACAACAGAAGGTTAACAGAACTTTAACTTCCAACTTTTTATTACCGTATTTGACCGAGTAGGCGCCCACAACCTCCCCTCCCCTCCCCCCTGCATCAGTAAAATGTCTCAGGAAAACATGCCCATTGACCCCCTAGATAGCTTGCGACTTCGGCGCTCGAAGTCTCCTGGCTTTCAGTGGACCCCCTCTCAAAAACTCTGCTGACGTCTATTGTTATTTAATCGGGCACACTTAACCTGGAGCCATAATTTGTTGTGTATTTTTGGCCTTTGAGGTCAAAGCTGATAAATAAATTAATTAACTAAATGAATAAATTAAATAGATATAAATATCTCAATGATATTATACCTGTGTAGAAAAGCATGCTGTCTTTTGAGTTACAGGCTGCTTCCAAGAACTTCCTCGGCGAAGCAGAATCTTCAGCTCCGATCGTACAAAGAAACCGTAAAGCAGCCAATAACTGTAATATAAAGTGACGTCATTCGCTTTAGACCTTTAGAAACTATCACGGCTCAGTGCTTACAGCTGATTCTTTGCATGAAAAGGGCCTGGCGTGAAATACTGCTCTAAACATTATTCCTAGGTGCTCCCAGGGTCAAATTCACTATGTTTGCATGAGAAGGGCCTGGGGTAAAATACCGTTCTAAACGTTAGTCCTTGGTGATCCCAGGGTCAAATTCACTCTGTTTGCATGAGAAGGGCCTGGGGTGAAATACCGCTCTAAACATTACTGTAGTCCTTGGTGATCCCAGGGTCCAATTCACCACCTTTTCCACATAAACAATTGGTCTGTCTCCTACTTGACACTCTTAAATCAGTTTGGAAGGAAGAGATTAAATAAAAGAATTTTTTGTTTGGTTAATCGAATGTCTGATTGATGAATGGGTTAGTTTATAGAATAATTGATTGACTTATTTCTTTGATTTCTTGATGCATATTTTAATACACTAATTGCATAGTGTAGACAAATGGCCAAAACATAGGCTAAAAGCTGCTGGGTTTCGAGCCCTTTCATGCAGCAAATCACAAGTCCAGGATTTCCCATGACTTAGTAGTATATTTGGTTTTTCCACTTCTAGAGTATATTATTTTCTAACTGACTGACAAGGTGAAAAACCTGTGTTAATGGTATAAACAGCTTGTTTTTATATAATTCAAGTAAAAAGAACCAAAAGTCTCTGAAATGATGCTGATGTTTATGATTCATCACCGAGTCCGACATGGTGTTGATTCATTCCAAACAAAATGAAGACCTATGACTCTGTTGCGGTTATGAAATATCTTTTCTCACCTGTTGTTTTGATATTAAAACTTCTACAATCTCTTCATTAGCAGTGTTCAATCTCTGAAAACATCAAAATTGCAATGAGTATTTAGCTAAATTCTTCACGGCCATCGGTGGCCCATGGTGTCAGCGCTTATCTCCGGTTTCTGTAGTGTTAAGCGGATAAGAGTCTTTGACTCCCAATGGATGGCACACTAATCCATCGTAGGTTAGCTAAATCCTTTACGAGCCAAGTGACCCATGGAGCCGGCGCTTATCTCCGGTTTCTGTAGTGTTAAGCGGATAAGAGTCTTTGACTCCCCTTGGATGGGACACTAATCCATCGTAGGTTAGCTAAATCCTTTACAAGCCTAGTGGCCCATGGAGCCGGCGCTTATCTCCGGTTTCTGTAGTGTTAAGCGGATAAGAGGCTTTGACTCCCCCTGGACGGGACACTAATCCATCGCAGGTTAGCTCCCAGCAGATGCTGGTACTCATTTACCTACCC
>JAOBAY020083605.1:0-10632 GCA_025331085.2 Zoanthus sociatus
AATGCATGTGTCACAACTATCGACTTTCTCATTCCGGAAGCGCTATATCATCCTATTTTTTTTAATCTGTAATTTACAGCAATAAAAAATCAAAAATTTCCTGATCATGTCACACTTTTTTCATCACTCTGGTTAACTATTTCAACTTTTTCTGCTATATGACTGGTTGATCAAAACAGTGCGATTACATACTCCTGACTCTCAGATAGATAGTGCCATTATTATGCAGAGCTCATAATGTCAGGAACCAAATCAAGTTGCAGGAATTAACAGTGATTTCAGAATGGACATTTATAATTAATATTAATTATAGCACGTGACTGCTCAGTCTTCATGTGAGGTGAAACAAATCAAATCTCTCTTAATCAATAGCCCTTCAAACTTTCATTCATATTTTTTCAGTTCTACTAATTTGCTTATATATAACATTCATTTGATAATTTGCTGATGTTTTTGCACTTTATCTTCGCCGATTCCTCACTAGTGATCTAACATCTTTATTATAACCATTCTCGAGCATTGGTTGGTTCAGTCTTAGTATATTTATTCATGCAAGTTGATTGATATCGCCATTATTAATCTATAATGAGATGTTATCCCACTTAAATTTATCATTCTGACATAAATAAAAGTCTTATTTACGGTAAGGTCGGCAATTTTTATACTTCAGGTTTAAATTTAGATGAAGTGGGTCTTATGCAAGAATATTCTATATGCCATAATTAGGGGAGTTCTTTTATACTATAATTATACAATAATTTGCATTGTACGTGCGTTTTGATTGGCCTATACAAGTGCGTTTTTATCGGCGCTATGAAAGAACCTCCAAGGTTTGAATATGAGAATTTAAAGTTTCATGAATGAAACTAAAGTATAAATATGCACTTCGTATAACGTCTCTCTCTTTGTTACGACAAAAAATAATTTTATTAAAGAAATAAAAGATGTTGAATATCAGGCTATGTTTGTGAGAATTCTCGAGCAGGTGAAAGCTGATCTGCTTTTGAATTCTCCTAAACGTTCGTCTCGATATGAAGGCATGGAAACATGTTTTAATTTTTGAATAATAAGTCAGTTTTTGCTTGCTAAAAGTGAGATTAGATCACAGAACTTATCAGTGATAACTCACAACAAGACTGAATTTATCATGGCCAACATCCAAGACAACAAATCTACTCCCACTGGCAAAAAAAACTATTGTTCCTACATCAGTATGTTAATACAGAGCTCTCATTGCTATGAAGCTATTTTACTTTTAGAAAAGCTCTTACCATATAGTATTACTGATCTAGTTTAGAGTTAAAAAACTATAATTAGTTATACTTATTTGATTGTATAAAGTTTTTTCTTCTCTTTTTTAACTAACGATACAATTTATCTTGAGGCAAAGCAAAGATCAATTGTTAATCTTTAGTTATTGACTTTTAGCTCGGGGACTAATTCTTATGAAAATTTTGCGTTGGCACATAGAGAAAACACACAAACCTATCTTTATCGCCTTTAGGAAAAATCTTTTTTTATATGAAAACTCTATTTATATCTTAACATATGCACGTACGCCACGTGCAACTATTAATGATGACGCAAGCAAGTTTGTACGCTTGCGGCGTTGAGGATTTCTGACTTTTTAGAAAAATGACAAAAAGCTATGATGAAAAACTTCTCAACATTTCTATAGAAATAAACTAGAGTTCGGCTGAAGGAAATGCTCATGATGTTCAAACAGAACTAATACGATTCCCTCAACTTAGTGAGAAAGAAATGAGAAAAATTATTTGCAAAATTGCCAAAGATCACTAGGACAAAAATAAAAACGCGCGAAGTGGGAATTGTGACATTATCTTAAAGGTAATTGTTTCTCTGTTTTTAATTTTATTTTCCCTTACGTGCAAATTAGGAAATTTTTGAATTTCAATGATAAAATTTTAGTTATATTCGATACATCTAAAAACTTGACAATTACGAAATGACAAATATTCAAAACATTTGTAACAGTTTCAGATAAATGGAAATGGTAAAACACGAGCGTATCAGACAGATGAACGCAGTTTTTGTTATAAGTACTTCTGGTTTTAATGGTTTTAATGTTTTGTATAAAAAAACATTTGTAATCTGCTATATTTTTGTTAAGGTCTCAACTTGGTGCACCTGAGAGAATATTTCAAGAACAGCTGGAAGAAATAAATGCACGACATGTCGTTTTTACGCAGAAGCAAGAAGCAAAACGGGCAAAACTAACAGCAGATCCATCCTTCTTTAAATGCACCTGCTTTGGAGAAAGGTTTAAGTGGTCCTCTGATTAACGCTTCAAAAATCAAATTAAATGTTGAATGCTTAGATTGTCAACAACAACTCACGGAAAAGAGCAACGCATGGTTACAGAGATTGAAGACTTGGTAAAACTGAATTCATCCGATGTTATTGCAGTTAATAAATCGTTTAAGTCTCCTACGGAACGTCTGGTTCGATGCTCTTTTGCATTCTGCATCATTGCGGGAGGGAGCGAAAGGGGCAAAGAAACTCTCAAGTTCGAACGGGATGCATAAGGGCGATGCTACATTACAATGGCGCATGATGAACCTATTAAAAACAATCCAGGCAGAGTCGACGATATTTAAAACTCCGAAAATTTTGCGAGAATGTACAAAAAGCAGAGTAAATCTTTTTCCCAGTAGCCGAAAAAGAATTGGTCCAGCTGCGATACAGTGTGGCACAATAATTAGCCATGCAGTGGGAGTAACTGATAAGCTGGATTTATACATGATGAACGAAGTTATCTTGGAGTTACACCAACCATTGTGTTACGGCCACAGTAATTTACGCTGTGAACCAACACCGGGATCGCAAACCGAAAAAATTACGTCAATCTCTGGTCACAGAAACGAATTAAACAGCATACAAGAGCACCTAAATTTGTTTTAGTTTCTTTTCAGTTATTAGAAATATTATGTGCCATTGTGACAGTTAAGAACAAAATACGAACATCTGTACTCGGTCACTATAAGCTATGTAAATGTATTGAGGTTATGTAGTTTGGTATATATGGCATATAAGAACAAACTAAGAACATTTTGAAGCCACACTAATTGCTGTAAAAAATAAGAACATTGAGCCTGAGCGAAATTTGAATTGTTCTTAATACAAAATAAATTGCACAAATGTTTATCTTGGTAATGCCAAATTTAAACCCGAAGTCTTTGTGCCAATTTAGATATACCTGCAGTTTGCTTTTTTTCCTCATATCGACACTCAAAAACTGGCTATGGAATATCTAATTATTTTAAAAAATAACATTTGTATCTAACCTGTGAATTTTCCCGCATAAATCTTGTATATTTGGGATTTAAGCGCCAGGTAGAATAACTGAAGTCATGCAAGTGCATGTATGGCAGAATGCCCCTCTATGCCATCGGTAATAAGAATTTAAACCTTTTTTCACATGGCTTTATGCAATACAACTCAGCTCCACATGTCGCACAACAAAGACGTTAGATAGCATCACGGTTATTTGTATCAAGTTAATTATTTTCTATCAGAAGAAAATAATTCAGATATGACAGGGAGATTAATTGTGTTTGAATTGAAATGGTCTTTAGTGTTTGTTTAAGAACAAGAAGTTTGCTTAAGTTTGAAGAACTGCATTCTCAAAAGTTACTAAATTTGATATATTGATCAAAAACAATCTCTAGCTGTAAAATACGGTAAACTTTCAAGATGTTTTGGTAAAATAACATAACAGAACAAAAGCTTTAAAACTAATCGATTCACTACAAAACGTTAATTTCCTTAACTTTAAGCAATATTTTCAGTAGACACGCAAGGAAATATTATGATTGTTATAAAAAAGCATTTTTTTTGTTATTTCTAGTTCTTCAAATACAAAATTCAACGAGGTGATACTTTTATGGCTGTTAAAACAACTCAAAAGTACTAGTCTTATTAACCTTATTGTCTTTGAAAACAAGAAAGCACGTGCAAAAATTAATTAAAATTAATCTAATTTATAGATTAGAACCGTTTCCAGTTTGCTTGTTTTATAAACTGTTAATTAAAAGTTCAGTACTTCCAGGAAATTAATACCAAGTTTTTTTAGTATATAATATATTACTGTTCTTATTAACTAAATCTTATGGCTAGAATATAATAACCTAAATAGGAATAGATGGCCGACTGGTTTGCAGATGAAATGCTTTGGTTTGGCGTGGTTAGCTTGAACAGTATTGTATTTAGAAAGAAATAGCTGGGAGCACACTTTTTAAACGTTGTGCTTTTGTTAAGACGCTTTTTTCTTTGTTTTAAATGTTTTGAAATTTGGGTTAATGAAGCATGAGGGAAACTTTTATTAACTCTCCCAACTGAGTTTTCGTGATGCAATTTAACGAGATTTCTGTTAAATGTCGTTATATTTTGTTCTTTCAGCTTGCCCGTCTGTCTACGATGAAGAGGCACTCTTGACCTTCAAATGTGTTTCATTGTTTGCTATTAAAACAAAAAACAAATTTAGAATGAAAGAGATCATCTTAGTTGGAGCTGTTGTTGCACTTTTAAAAAAGCTATAACGTAATATAAGAAGATCAGCCACTTATCACGGAACTAGAACTAATTCCTGAAAATTTTATAGTATTTCTTTCTTATTATCTGACAAGTAACGCGCGGTCAAAGGATGAGAATTTTCCATTAAAGTTAATAAACGTTTTAGAATTGATCACTTTTGGCTTTGATTTAATAACAAACTTATTTAAGAAATATCATAATGATATTGAGGCTTCAGTTGATTTGATTATATTTCGTTTGATTCAATAAAAATGCTACTGAAAAAAAACCCAATTTATATTTTCTTAGTTTTATGCCCTTAATTGACTTTTACGTCCAGCCGGCAGTCCTCAGTTTCATAATGCCTTTAGTAAAATGGTGAATTGAAAAGTTTCCATGGAATCCAATTCTCAGTTCTTACTCTAATGAGAAGTATAAAACCTGCACGAGAATTAAGGTGCAGGCTGAAGGCTGTTTAAGTGTAGAAAAACTATAAATTATGCGACAAAGAAGTCAAAAGCGAATATATTTTGAATGTTTTATAGGATATCGACTTCATGCTATACATTGCTGAACTCCATTGAGATACACGAGTTTTTGTCCTTCAATACTGATTAAAAGAAAGACAGTCAATGAGTCATATAATATAGTACAAGTCGTTAGATTTAACTGATAACGAAGTAAGCTGGATTATTTTTTTTAAAAACTAAAATTAATAATTTCCAACTGAGAGCTCGCTATAAACATACATGAGTTGTGGTTGTCCTTATATTGAGCCGCGTATATTATCTCTAGCATTATATTGTTTTCCAGCTTTGTGGATTGGTGTATCTATATTATTCGCGTCGGTACGGTAAGTGCATCATTTGTTTTAAAGAGACCAACTGCTTCCCACGCCAGACTGACTCTTCCCGCAGGCAAAACATGACAAACGTGTTTGTTTGTCAATCCAGGTAAATGTTGCGACAATACTTCAAGCGTGCAGTGTTGTAGCCTGCGAGGCAGCCGGCCCAAGCTCTTTCAACCATCGATAGGAGTGTCTGCAGCGCAGGTTAGCAGTGTTGTCAAGACTAGGAAAACCTGGGGCCGGTTGCATAAAAGATGGTCGTACGATCGGGACTTACACCAGACGTTTTCTGTACGCCTGACGTTATTAGTCCCGACATACGTCGCAAGTATCTCCATCGTTAGCTAGGCGTTGACGTCTGTTGCACCAGCTTGGCGTTGGAAGGTACTAATATCGCCTCACGTTCACGTGCAAAGTCGGTTGCATATAAGCGTGAACGCCTATTTTGCATACTGTAAAACTAATTATTCGGCCAGTTTCAAATAACATGGCTCAGTCGAAGCTGAAAAGGAAACCCTGCTTTTCAGACGAAGAAATACGGTCTCTACTTGACTCGTTTGGAGAACACAAAGATTTATTATTAAGTAAACTGAATAATTCCGCTACCAATCAAAAGAAGAAGAATGTTTGGGCTGAAATCACTACATCAGTCAATGCTCGTGCTGTTCACGTTTTTTAATTTTTTAAACAATTTTTAAATTTTTTATTTTTCTAAAATGTAAACTAGTGAGCAGCACTATAGCTGAACGTAGAGAACACTTGACGCTGTTGAAAGTTTTAAAACTTGTTTTATTTTCCTAGCGCTTAACTGGAGACTCCAAGTTTTATTAATCACAAGTTTCTGTCCTTTGGTTAATTTGCCGAGGTCAACCACTTCCGTTTAGTCGTTAGTACGTTTTGGCACTCTTGCTAATCATGTACATTCTTTAGTTATTAGACATGACTACATTTATGTTCAAAAATTACATAGAGTGCTTAAAGCATTACTTGTTTTTCCCTGACGAACAACAGCATTCGCAAAACCGGTAGGAAAAAAAAAGTTTTAAAACTTACAGCAGCACCAAGTGTTCTCTACATTCAGCTATAGTGTTGCTCACTAGTTTACCTAGTTTTAGAAAATTAAAAAGTTTAAAAATCGTCTGATTTCTTGAACCATTTCTAATAGTTCATTACGATGAAATCGATATCAGGAGTACAATTGTAGGTCATCAAGAGAGTCCAAAGGGTTTGTACGGTCATGAAAGACTCGTTCTCTTTGAATAGCACGTCAAGTTTCCAACATTTGCATGAGGACCATCATACACGCCATTTTGGATATATTAAAATAAAAACTGCGACCATACTATGCCTCGCTTACGCCTATCCCCTATCAGGTGTAGGTTTTAGTCCTGTGCAACGCTGGACGATAAGCAAAGCACAAACTGTTGCAACTGACGTCCGAAGTATTTATTTAGTAAAGGACACACAACATTTATGCAACTGGCCCCAGGTGCCTAAAAACGTTCGAGGTCCTGTCCATAGTCAAGTGCTCACAAATGTGGGTTGAAAAATGATGGCACGTTTCTCCAACATAACAAGCTGTACAGCTTGTGAAGATTCTTTTTATGACCAAATAGATGGGGTAGCAATGGGGGATCCCCCTTGGCACCAGTCCTTGCGAACTTAATTATGGGACACCATGAAAGGGAGTAGCTAGCTAACTATGATGCAAAAATTTTATTTGCTGACGTTATGTTGATGATACATTTTGCTTATTCAACACAGAGACTGATGCCAAAAGTTTTTTTAATTTTATCAATTTTTGACACCCTAATATTAGTTTCACGATGAAAAAAGAACTTGATCGCAAGTTAACCTTTTTGGGTGTTCTCATCGACAATAGCTCTTCTTCTGTCATCACAATAGTTTTTCATAAAAAAACGTATACAAGCCTCCTGAGCTGACCTGACCTTACTAGAACACTGGTTGATAGAACTTTTAAGATCAATAACACATGGACCGGTTTTCACAAGGACGTTTCAAATCTTGTAAATATTCTTAAGAAAAATTCATTTCCATCTTATTTCATAGAAAATACTATCAACAGTTATGTTTACTTACTAAAGCAGTTAGCGCTTCCATGTCACCTGATTCTAATGAAAAAGTTTCTATTTATCACTTTAAAATTCCTTTTGTTGGAATTTTCTCTAGGATAACACAGAAGTGCATTCAGCGCCTTATTTACACCTCGTTTAAAGTAGGCACATTACTGAGCATGAAAAACCCTGTCCCTAGTGGGCTGCATTCACGGGTTGTTTACAAATTTTCTTGTGCAGGCCGTACAGCCTGCTATGTCTCAGAAACATGCCAGCATTTTTCAACCTGTGTTCATGAGCACTTGACTATGAACAAGACCTTGAACGTTTTCAGTCACCAGGAGAGCTCTCCGCAATGTTGATCTCTGTGTTCAGTTGACTGTTTCAAAATTTTAGATTATGCCTCAACAGAGTTCTAACTTAAGATTAAAGAGGCCATCCACATTAAATTTGAAAAGCGTTCTCTCAATGCACAAATTAAACATGTAAATTTGAAACTATCTATATAATTCCTTTATTTGTCTTTGCCTCTATCACTATTGTCATTGTAATTTATTCATTCCATTTCAGTACTTATATTGAGCAACTTTCATTTATTTTGTAACACTGAAGATGACACTAGAAGTTTCAAAACATGTTTGTTAAACTTAAAAAGTGTTGTGTGTTTACTCAGATCAATCTCGGTTTTGCTGCTTTCAAGACCTTATATGTGAAGTATTGTGTTCTTTCTTTTTCCAGTTTTAAACTTTAACTTTTACAACTACAGTATTTCTTAAAAACACACCAATGTCCACAGTTCTGTTCATCATCAAGATTCAAGTCTCCATAACAATAATATGCTGTATTTACATAGATTTTCTAATATAAATAAATGTAGTTGGCATTTTCAATTTCTTGACTTGAAACTTGAGGACAGCTGTTATTTATTTATTCATATATTTATATTTATTATGCATTCCAGAAAGGCATGTGTAAGCCTAATTTTGTGCTACTGGTTTACTCTCAGGGTTCGTCCGCTTTTCTCAAAGCAAAATTTAAGGACCTTTTTAGGACTTTTTAAGGTAAGATTATTGGTTTTTGAGGACCAAAGCCATGGGACATCAACCACCAGAACTGACCTAAAACTTGACTTTATGATATTGATTTTCCTTGACACAGCTAAGTAAATGGCTCGTAATTCAAACAAAATGCCATCTTCAGTAAAAAAGCAAAAATTTAAGGACTTTTTAAAGTGCCCATGAAATGAAAAAATCGAACGCATTTTCATGGGTTAGTTGAAAATAACTTTCTAAAACTGGAAGGATGGTGTTGAATTTTTTTTCAATATTACATTTAGTTCTCGAGATATTTGTGTTTGAATATTTAATTAGATGATGTCACAAGTGTGATTCCCCACTTTTTTAATAGTGAAAATATTGTTTTTTTGTAAACAATTTGAAGGCTTTGCTGACGAAACTTTGCAAGTTTATTATGATTGTTACCAGATAAATGCCAGATTGAATGACCTGTCGTCTCCATAATCAACTTGCAAAGTTTCATCAGCAAAGCCTTCACATTGTTTACAAAAAACCACACTTGTGATATCATCTAATTAAATATTCAAACACGAATATCTCGAGATTTAAATGTGATATTGAAAAAATTTCAACACCATCCTTCCAGTTTTAGAAAGTTGTTTTCAACTAACCATAAAAATGTATTCGATTTTTTTCATTTCATAGGTACTTTAAACTGTGTTAAATATAAATTATACTGAGATGTAAAGTGTTGAGATGTCAGGGTGCTGGGAGGTCTTTATGAAGTCCTATTTTTGATTTGATTTATAATATATATCCATCTGCACGGAGGTAAAGTATCATCTCAAAATTGATATGTGAAAACTGTTCTCCAAGTATAATGTTGCTTAGATTGTAAGGGAATCTTATATCTTATAATTTCTTGTTTTAGTTGAAGATGCAGCTGTCATGGCAAGGTTAACAGAGTGTCTTGAAACAATTCTCAATAAAGCACAGGTGAGACAGGAATTAGTTTTTATCAGTTTAGGATGAAGTGTTTGCGATTAAAAAATGCCTTTGTTTTTAAGAATTGTTATTGTATGTTTGATTTTGAGATTTTTAGGCCTTAAAAAGCTCTTAAGAATGGAAAAAATATATATTTAGGTCTTAAAACATTTTAAATTTGATTTCAAATCAAAAATGTTTCTTTCACTGGCTATTATTTAAAGCTTTTCCAGGCTGTATTTTGCTTTTTACATGCACCGAATGCCTCAATAAAGCATTGAAAAGCATACACAAAGTACACAAGTAATCACTTCAAAGCCCACAGTCCTGTTGGGCTGTTGACATGCTAATCATTCACCACTGACAGTAGATCATCTGAGTGAGATTTGGGGTATTAAAGGTTTTAAAAAGGTCTATTTTTCTTGAGTTGGAAAGATCGTTTCTCATGTATATATGAAGATAATTTTATCGGGGCTGCAGTGTACAAACTTAATAATAAAAGTTTTTATGTCTGGGATGTAGATTTCTAGCAGCGCATTATAATTTGGTCCCAGACTTTATCAATGAATAGTTGCTTACAGATGATCTGCAGATAAGTTTTTTTTTTAGTTTTTGCTCTATTATTTTATCAGTTCATGTAAATATTTTTCTTTCTCTATTCACCAATATTGCAGGAGCCACCTAAATCAAAAAAAGTACAGCACTCAAATGCAAGAAATGCTGTTCTCTTTGAAGCCATTAATCTTATAATCCATATGGACCGGTAAGAATTGGTCACTCATTAAGTTTACTTCTCATACTGTGAGCTCTGGTGTACTGTAAAACACAAGAATTTAATCCTAAATTTTGAGGCCATTGTTTAAGTTTGGCTCTCAACTTTGGAAAAAAACCACCCAGAGAAGTTTAACCAGGGCAATACCTAATCACTTAATGTTATCAAAAGGCTAAACTTCGGCATGGAGGCGTTTTTCATCTTGTTCTTTTTGAATATTACAACCAAATCGGTGATCTCAAATAAAATTTTTGTGACATCATCACTTTAGTACTCAGACAATACATGCCCTTGGTAGTAGAATTTGACATTTTGGGAGGAAAATGTTAGATTCCCACCCCGTACGGTGTGTGGTGGGGGGGGGGGGGGGGGGGGGGGGGGGGGGGGGGGGGGGGGGGGGGGGGG
>JAOBAY020083614.1:0-10631 GCA_025331085.2 Zoanthus sociatus
TACCTACCCCGGAAGGATGGAAAGTTGAGTTGGCTTAGGCGGAAAAGAAGGTCACACAAATATTCGAATCTCGGCAAGCTGCTGGGATCGAACCGGGAACCTTGTGGTTGGAAAGCAGAGATCTTATCAACTGCGCCAACCACGTCCGCCCGCCACGTTCGCAGACGGTATTAATTAGCATTGAAACTGGAAACTGTCTCTACGCAGGCTACATTTTTTAAACTGACGGATATGAAAGTAAAAAACATGTACACTGTCCAGTTTAGAGTGGTATGACTAAGTCCTAAATCAGCATACCAGCTTGAAACGATATGACATCTAAATAAAGTCATTAAAGATGCTAAATTCCAAGGCGACATTTAAAAATCGAGATTACAAACGATTTCCAAATTAAAGTTTTGAACGTTCTTATTTTTCAAATACTTTTGAGCCTGATAGAGACGGGAATTATATTTACTCTGTAATTAGGGCACTTTTGATCCTAGCACTAAGCTACCGTTTTCGTGACATTTTGAGAACTAAATGTATTTCAAGTTAAAAATAATACAAGGAACTTGTCAGTTTTGAAAAATATTAGTAACACAAATTGTGTTTAGAAACACCTGTTATACTCTTACGATGTTGTCCCAAAATTCTGCCAGGGAGTCAGAAATTATCACTTCATCAAAATTCATTTGTTTATAGCCAGCTAAATGCCTTCTTTTGAGTGACATAAGAGGAGCTCGCGTTCAACTTCAGTTCAATCTATTTTCAGCTGGTGCAACGTTGTACGTTCACGATAAGGGGACTAGACCAAGAGTGAGCAAGTGCTGCATTAGAGACTCCGAGAACGTTGGGCTTTTTGTTACTGATGAGGCTCAGGTATGAATCTAATTAACAATTAGACCTCGAGGACGAATGGACTACGAGTCAATAGCCCAAGAGGCCGTAGGCCGATTAGGCTATTTAAACTCTTAGTCCATGAGGCTGAGAGGTCTATTTGTTTTAGTATGAATCTACTAATCGCTCAAAAGAGGACGTACGAATTAAATTATCAATGAAATCCTCTGATATTATAGCAAAACGGGGCTCATTACTGTTTTCATCCGCCATCTTTTCTCTGCTAGTAGGCTATCACAAATAGACCTCTAGTAGAGTAGCCAATCAGAATGCTGGATGCGTGTTAGACCATTAGTAGGTTTATACTAACTTGTAATAATCTAAACGTCTACGCGTACTGTCTCCTTTACGGAATCCTTTATTGTCAAACAATACTAATCAGGAGCATTAGCCATTACCTCCCTGTACCGCAAAGTACACGTATAAATAAGGTATAAGCTGAAATCTTGCGGCTTGAAGGCATTCTCTGTCGATGTGCGTCTTATCTCTGGAATTTTACATCCGACGTCCGGGAGTTCAAACGTAAACTCAACACTTATCTTTTTATATTAGCTATTTAAAAGTATTTTATTTTTAAGTTTTGTAATTCACCAGTTACTTTCTATCATGTTATGAGTAGTTTAAGACAGTTTGAGATGTAAATTAGTATTGTATAGAGCGCATTTGAGCATTTGGCGAATGTGCTATATAAATATTTTATTTGTTGGTTGGATAGTGGTGTTTTACTTGATTTTGTCAGGAGGGGGACGTGGGGGATTCCCAATTACCGCAATGCCGTGTCAGAAAAAGAAAAATACCCGTGAGAATATCAGGTTAAGTTTTAATACCGAAAATTTTAGCAGAATAGGGGAATGCAGGTAAAGAAAATAACGTACCAAAACAGGGTAAAATGTCGAATATCGGGACCAAAACAACAAAAATATCGTGTATCGCTGATAGAAAGAATACTGCAATACTTAAACATTACAGCGCTTTTACCGCTGTACCATACCAAATATGGTAATTCAATTTGAGTTATTAGTATAACAGTGGAGGATTCCTTTTTAAAAATATAGTAAGTCTTGTAAATGTTGTATATATGGGTAATGCTGTTCAATTTTCTTCAGTAATTGTTGAGTTCAATGTTTGTTGGACTTGAATATCTTAAAGCAAATTGGAAGTATTTAGTTCGTGTAAACCGGGGATGCGAAATAACTCTTTTCACTTGGGTTTTAGCTCGGAGGGAGGAGGGGGGATACGTACCCACCTGAGGTGTACAGGTATGTGCCGCCCTATAGGGTATGGTTTTCGAGCTCTAGAGTCTGGGATAGGGTGTCATATTTGCCTGAGGTCTGCGATAGGGTATTTAATTTGGCATGGGTTAGTATAGGGATCTACTTGTCTGGAATAGGGTATAGTTTGTGGTTGTTGAGAGAGTTATGATAAAATCTATGGCGTTATGGCATTAACAAAACGACCAGCACAGATGTGAAGCCATTCCTAAAAGCACGCTAATTGAAATGGTACGGTTAGGCAGCTTTTAGCGTATGCTTACTTACAGGGTAGGCTATGATTTTTGACTTACAAGGTCTGGGGTAGGGTATCAATTTTAAACATTCATAGGTCTGGGATAGGGTCAGGGTTTTTGATCTTAGGGAGGCACACCCCTACCCAAAAACTAATAGAGTACCCACTTCCGGGAAGGGGGGAGTGTTAGTTGTGCCTTTATTAGTCTAATTAAGTTATTAATCAGATCTATGTACTTGTTGTTAGGGTATTTATGAAGACTGTGAAATCACTAACACAAAGCTAGCAGGAGTTTGGGTAAAATCACGTGCCAATCCCGTGATAAGACGAAGCACGGTCCACCATGGGCGAGACGTTGGTTTTTTCATCTTTGACTGCGGACTGGTATGGTTATCTCTGATACAAAATTGGGTCTTTCAGCAACGAGGACAGGAATACGAACGACGACGGTTCAGAAAAATCACATTTTCAGCTTACTCTTTACTTCTTTGTGCGATTGATAAGGGTTTTCTCCGCCTTAAACTTTGTGAGCAGAAAGCGATTAAATGTTTCCCCATCAAGCTAAACAAGTACTAAGAATGTATCTGTTTTTACGTCCTTGCAGTTCTGAGAACACCAAAAAAAGATCTTTTCACGCTATAATGTTATCGACAAATCCGTGCAGGTGCCGAGCTTCATACATTCCAACGTGCCGAGTTATTGTATTAACTATAATCGTTCTTTGCTGTCGGCTTCGACGTCGCAGTCCTTGTTGCTAAAGTTCGCTAATATCAACCAAAATTGTTTAAATAAAGCATATACTACCTTAAACTTCTTGCAAGACTACCGGCTATTTTAGAAACATTTTTATAACATGGTTCTCACTGCTTCTGCAATTTCTGGAAAGCTCCTGGAAATTTGAAAATTTCTTTCACGGTCCTGAAAAACTCCTGGAAAAACAAATAATTTCTTTGTACTTTTTGGAAATTCCTGGAATTTTGTGGGGAAATTTTTATTAGATTAGTTTTTTAATCAATCCAAATACTGTAGAAGCATCTGACTCATGATTGTACCTTATGTTGACTCCATTTCAGTGGCATGCGCCGAAATTATTTCATTTTTTTTTGTTTTTGCCGAGAGAAAATATGCGTTTGATTCCTGGAAAAATAAGTTGTTTACCTTGGAGATTATCAGTAAAATTCTTGCAATTTTGTTATCATCAGTCAGTGATCACCATGTTATATGATAAAACAAATGAAAAACGTTGATGAATTAACAAACTTGACAATTCTCTTCTAAAGGATGAGTGAATAGTTCTTTAATTCATGTTTTAAAAGAGCTTTTAAGAGGGCCTTTATATTGTTTCGGAGAATATATGCAATTATTGGTTTACTATAATCATCTTGAGTATAAACATTTTTAAAGCGTGTTTACATTTTGCAAATGGAGCTTTGATGAATGACAGAGGCGTTTCTCCTCTCAATCAGGGCTATTATGACGGAATCGACGTTCACAGTAACCGCATCGCAGGCTTTGAGATCCGTTCTGGCGCTAACCCAGTTGTTGTTCGTTGCTCTATCCATCATGGTTTGACGGGTGGTGTATATTGCCATGATGATGTGAGTACATACTGCAGTATCTATATTCTAATTATCACCTATTTAGCTCCTGGACATTCCTTGAAAACCTTTGGAATTGAGTTCAGTAATATTATAAACTTGTTATTGTTGTTATTATTATTATTTTTATCAGGGCCCCTCTTGATAACAGTCTTGATTGACTAACTGGGCCACCCTGTTGAAATAAAGGTTTAACCTAATGTATCTATGTTTTATTATTAGTTCATTTTCTTTAAACAACCGATTGAAAACTTTGTAAACAAAAATAGTGTACTGGTTGGCTGGCTTGTTTAACCCCTATGGTTATTCCAGCCAACCAGCGCTATAAATTTATTAACAATATTATATCTATAGAGATGAAATATGTAATGTAAGATGAATAAATGTTGTTGTTTACATAATGACTGCCCTCGAGGCAAATACCTGTTTTCTTTTCCGAGAATCTTGATGTTTCCAGAGACGAAGTTGAGGAAAACATCAAGTTTTGATTGAAACAAAAGAGCTTTTTCCCGAGGGAAGAGTCATTAAGTGTTTTGTTATATAGCATATGCAAAATAGACCACAACTGTTAAAAGAAAACCAATTTATTATGCATGAATGAGAGTGGAAATACAAACGCAAAGATGTTCGTGTGGCGTTTTCCGACTAGAGAAGAACGTGTCACGCATTATGGGTCAAAACTCATGAACTAACCTCTTAGGGCGAACAAAATTTACTAAGTCTCTACGAAAACGACTTGAACTTTCGACTCGCTTGCACGTGATCATGCAGGTCGTAAACCTTTGAAGCAGCGGTAAAATTGTATGCCAGCTGCGTCAAGTAAATAATTTTTTAACGGGAACATGGCAGCTACACAGTTTCAAACAAGAACTAAAGAAGAAATTGAACGGCTTCTACGTGACAAAAGCTGGAAATCTTCTAACGAAGCTTTAACATTTGTGATTTGAATTAACATCTATGAGTTGTGACTCTTTTATATCTAATTTACTGGGATTTGTAACATTTTGCAATAAAGTTGAAAGCTGACATCCGTGTATTGTTCTATTTTGAGTTGGGATGTTCACCTCGGGGAACCAAGTTTTGTCGTAAGCATCAAAATTCACTAACGGTTATAAACCTGGAAGTTTAACAAAATGGATAAAACTGGCAGGCTCAGATTCTTCATCAAACTAACTTATGTGATATCTTAATATTTCCTACTTCCAGGCGAGAGGAGAGTTTCTAGAGAACAAGATATATTCTAACACGTACGCTGGAGTCTGGATAACTTCCCAGAGTAATCCAACAATCAAGTAAGCATACCATTTGACAATGAAGCTGTTCCTTTTTTAGTGGTGGTGTATCATTGGCGATGTTTTTAAATAAGATCTCTGAGTAGTTAAGGTGACGTTTTTGTTTTATTGTTAGATTTTAGTTTTTGAATAGTTCTCATTTATGTTTCTAGTAATTATATGATAAAGGTTTTGGATTAAAACACTGAGATCCTAATTTGTCGAAAATTAAACATTTGTATGATATTTTTTCCTTTCAAAGCTTTTTCAGCTTTTTATTCTCAAGAAGTCGATAAATAGACTAGGTACCATCGTATGCTGGCAGCTAGCGCCCGATGGATCAGTGCTCCTTCCTATGGGAATTAGAAACTGCCATCCTCTTAACTCTTAAGAAAACCGTGCTTTTCTAAGGAAAAGCTTACGGTTCTTATCATTTTCCTAGCAAAAAACTTTTTAATCCAGATTTACAGATCAAATCCGTCTCTGTAAGGTCGGAAACAAGACCGTGGGTTAAAAATTAATAAATTTATTATGCCCTAACAACTAAGTGTTGTGGTTTGTAGTTAAGAAAACCTGCTTGATGTGTTTTTAACAATTTTTTGGTGATATTTTTAGGAACAATGAAATTTTCGACGGCCAGCAAGGAGGTACGAGTTTTGTCTCTTTTCTATTTAATTTTATAGCGCTCGTCATCATCACTGCGTTCATCATCGTTATGATCATCATTATCTTCATTATCATATTTTCATCATCATTATCGTCATCATCTTGATTATCTCCATCATCATTACCGTCAGTATCATCGGCATCGTCAACATCAAGATCTTCAACATTCTCTTCATCATTATCATCATCACTATCATTGTTATCATCATCTTTAATACCATCGGTATCAAGTCCTTTTTTCAGTTGATAGGAGCTCTGAGCCCTTATCACTGAGGTGCCATTAAACCCTGAAAGTCCTTTTTTCAGTTGATAAAGGGTAAAGGGGTGGCTTGCTAATCACCCTTTCCCGCAGCCAGAGGCTGAATTGCAAAGGACGCAGCTCAACGAGGTCGAACCGAAGGAGCTGTGCTGCCGTCTAGGCGCTCGGCCCCAATACAGGATCTATACGTGACCTCGGAGCACAGCATTACAGCCAGATTTACTCAGCTGGGAGTCGATTTTGCTGAGGGAGGAAAACCGGAGTACCCGGAGAAAAACCCTCGGAGTCAGATTGAAATCAACAAATCTCAGCCCACATGCGGTGCCCGGGAGTCGATCCGGGGTCGTAGAGGTGGGGGGCGAGTGATGACCGCTACACCAACCTGACTCCCCTTCTGAGTTCTGAACCGATATCACAGGAGTCCATTAAAGCGTGAAAGTCCTTCAGTTTATAAGAGTTCTGGACCGGTATCACTGACGTCGCATTGAACCCTGAAAGTCCTTTTTTGAGTTGATAAGAGCTGTGAACCGGTATCACAGTGGTCCTTGCTGATGCTTGAAAGTCCTTTCCTTCAGTGAGTAAGACCTCTGGACCGGTATTACTTGGTTCCGGTTGAACCCTGAAAGTCCTTTTATCAGTTGATAAGAGCTCTGGACCGCTGTCACTGGGGTCCCGTTGAAACCTTTTTTTCACCTTTTTCTATTTAATTACTTTAATTGAGTAAATAACCGTGAAGGTCGCTAAAATACATATTAATATCTTATCATTTAAGAATGTTTACTCGTCATAATGCAAGTTCACCATAAAAATGTTCATTTAGATAGGATAAACAATAAAGGTTCACGGCACCCCTTTCCCCTCCCCACTGTTATTCCTTTTTATCCTGTTGTAGGTCACCCTCTCAATCACCCCCTTCCTTCGTCCCATTAATCTTTTTGACTCTTTGTTTTATGTTTATGTTAAAGGAGTGTATATATTTGGAGAAGGGCGTGGTCTTATTGAGGGTAACGACATTCATGGTGAGTATAGTGTTATCTTACCCATTATGGCTAAGTCATGACTCAAAATAGCGAGCGGTGCTCGGAAAAATTAAAATTTTGAAAATGAGAAACAATAATGGTATGGAGCGAACTAAACGCACAGAATGATCAGTGCGAGGTGTCGATATGGACCCATGGTTAGGAAAGATGTTTTTTATAGGTATAAATGGACAGTGAAGGGTTTTTTTTATCAACGATTTGTCGCTCTTGTGTTTTTGCAGATAACGCCTTAGCAGGTATTCAGATCCGGGCTAAAAGCAACCCGATAGTTCGATGTAACAAGATTTACGGAGGCCAACATGGAGGCATTTATGTGGTATGGAAAAACGAATCTTTGTTACTGTGTTATTCCCGACAACCTTAGCAGGTGGTGACAAGAAAGTCGCTCCACATTCATCTCCCACCCCACTCCCATTAGGTGTAATTGTTTGCGTTCTTGGAGAAGAGCTATTCATTAAGGATTGAAATGAAGTTTGCAAGTCTTTCAACGGCAACTGTTGAACTGAATGTGGCAATCTGGTTTTATACCTCAATGAAGTCTCTATAATCGAAAAATGTTTTTTGTTGACGATCCATTTTAATTTTTTTTGCAGCATGAAGGAGGCTTGGGTTTAATTGAAAAGAATGAGATTTATGGTAACACATTGGCCGGGATATGGATCACAACAGGTGAAAACAATAGCGTGGTTCTAAGTAACGTTTTTTGTTTTTTTTTTTTTTGCTGGATTGCTGAAACAATTGTTCAATGATCCAACTGAATATATGAAAACCAAATTTCATCAATCCTAGCGACCTCATCGATCATTTTCCTTGAAGAGGGTTTTATCACTTTCAAAAATTATGGTGATCCAGCGATCGAAAACTAATTTTTAGTTTCAGGGGTTTTCGCACTTGTTATGCAGTAAAGTTGATTTTCTCGAATGGTATTGAAACAATAAACGTTTTCTGAATTTAGATTAGCCGAGTGTCCGTATAACAAGTTCAACGAGAACAAAAATAAACTCTTGGAGAAAGGTTGCCGATAAATTTGCCGTCCCGCGCACAGAAAGTCGAACTTAAAGTTTTTTTTTCTGAACAGGAAGCGCTCCCAACCTCCGGATGAACAGGATTCACAGTGGACGACAGGTTAGATAATAATTCTATGCTGTCATCGAGCAAAGTTCATCAATACTAGTGTTTTATAACTAGCTTCAAACCATATCCTAAACATTAAACTCTGATGACGAATTCCACATTGGTAGTTGAACAATTCCGTTAACAGTTCTGTCAGGGCCTTGTTGTTCAGAAGCCGATTAGCGCTAACCCCTAGAGTCGGAAATGATCTGTAGATTTAGGAATAACATGTTTTGCCCTATAGGAAAATCTGAGAAGTATTTTATAAGAACTGTAGTCTTTTCTTAAGAAAAGCAATTGCTGCTGTTGTTTTTGCTCAACCCAAAGTTAAATTTAACCCACCTTTGAACAACCCAGCCCAATCACATCACAGGATTACCGTGACAATTACAGAAGACAATTAATTGTTTCTCCCGAGCCGTCAAATGTGAAATAGTTTAAACACAAATGACGCTCCTACCAAACATTTAGTTTTTTAAAAATCTGAGTTTCTTGTGCTCCGACAACCGGGCCCCTCTCGTTCATTGATATATTGAATTTGTTAAGGGTGGAGACTGGCACTGCAGATAGGACATGTGACATCTATTTTCGTCCCAAGAGCCCAACGCGGTTTTCCTTGATTAGGCGGCGGCACCTCGCGCGAGGAATCAAAGGCGAAGGCGCCGAAAAACGTTAGGCTCCGTGGACCAGAATGGTGACATGCAAGATGGCGGCGCGCGAGAATTTCAAAGTTAAATATAAAACTATTAATTAGGATTATACCATTTTGGATCAGCCTTGCAGCGCCATTCAGGGTACTAATTAGTTCTCAGCATTTTCAAGCAGATAAAAATTCTCGACTGCGTCGCGGTTTTTAACTGATCTACTTTCAAATTCTCCCAGACGTTCGCCTTGGTTTTCACCAGGCTATGAAGGTACGGAGAACATTGTTTTATAAAATTATTATAAATTCATTTTCCGACTTAACAAAGAGAAATACGATATATGAAGCGGTTAAGTATAGTTTAAAATTTCTTTCATGAAAATGTAAATTTTCACAGTATGGAGATGGCCAATTATACCGCTAACGTTATTTCCATGCCTCGTAGTTCTATAAATGTTGACCAATCAAAACGCACATATCATCCAAACAATTTTATAAGTTCTATTAACCCGGCTATAAACTGTATTGTTTTCGTTTGTAAACGTAACATTAGATTGGAGAATTTAAACCGCAAATTCAAAGGCATTAAAATTAAACTGACTAATAAACTTTTAAATGAGCTAAACTCAGTTTTATAGGCTAATTTGTTAAGCGTTTTATTAACTTGAGTGCCCGTAAAAGCTCTATTAAGCCTCCCTGTTTGTCGATCTTCCCCAGCTATGGTCTACCCTACTGAAAAATATGTAATATTACCCTCCGTACAAGCTCTTGATTAACTCACGCATATTAATGTTTCCATAATAATCCGCTGTGCGTCGTATTTTCAACTCTGTTCTCAGCGTTTGGAAATGTGATGAAACGCTGTCTCTTGGCTCGTGTTTGATATATTAAGTGTAATTTAGTTTGTGTCAATGGAAAATTACGAGGGTGCATTTTCTATAAACACCTTTTCTTTTTGCAGTGGCTTCTACATGACAATCCTTCTTTACGAACGTTAACTAAATTTTTGTAAGTTTTATTCAGCCAGCAGTCGACACTCTCTTTTAGTCTCTTTTATCTGTCTGTTCGTGTATTAGGTGTATATTGACTAACTAGAAATCAAAATAACTTCATGCACTTTATTGTTGTGGCTTTGTTCATTTGGCACAGTCGCTATTCACCATGTTCTAAACGAAGAGGAAACTGGGTCCGAGTTGGGCCGCAAAGCATCTATGGATTTATTGAATGGACAGCCGTTTCGTAAACAATATAGCAGAAAGCGGGAAGAAGCCTCATCTTTTGCTATTCTGTAAAAATAAAAATGGGCAGCATTTCTGAAGCTGTTTGTGCACACGGGAAGACGTCAGTTACAATGAGAAGACATCAAAACATCAAAACATCCACTTTCTTCTTTGACAATATGGCGCCTCTGTCCATGTATTCAATCCATAGATGCTTTGTGGTCCCAACTCGAACCCAGTTCTCTCATCGATTAGAATTTCTTCATTGCAAACAGTTAAAGGAATACAATTTTTCACCCATCTTATCATCTCACCCCACCCCTGTAAACCACGAGAACAAAAGTCTTAAATTTAATTAAATTTAATGGAGCCGAAACCAATTGTAGATTTGCACGCAATTTAGGTATCCTGCTGATGAACAGTAACTATTTTGTTA
>JAOBAY020083624.1:0-10630 GCA_025331085.2 Zoanthus sociatus
CCTAAAACCCTTTTCGAAGATGTTGGTTGGAGTACTAAGGAATCTAATACGAACTGCGTCACTTGTACAGCTTAATTCTCATTTTTTGCTTTTCCTGGTACCCATTTGTTACCTTTAACTAAGAATGAGTGACTTTACGAAAACGGCTAATACTTTTCAAGGCATATTTCAGTATTTACTCTTTAAGTTATAGCTTTTAGCAAATAAAGATTAAAATTTTTGCCTGTCATTTCAGATTCGTTGTTTCTCAAAATATGCACACTTATTTTTCAAGAAAAATAGTGCTTTATCTGATACTCTAATATTAAGCGCCAAAAGAAAAACTTATTTTTTACTATTTTGGAAAGTGCCGCTTAAATCGGTGCCTAAATTAAGTTAAAGACGGTACACCAATTATTAATTAACAAAGTCCTTGCTGTGAAATGTTAACCGATTTTCAGAATAAATTTAAGAAAATTCAACATGTGAGAAAATATTGAGAAAACAGTTTTGCCACAATTCTGTCAGTAAGAATTAACCACATAACGAGTCTAACGGGAAGCAAGTAACACTGAAATTCTTGAGGATAAAATAAACCATGCAAATTATATCAACGAAGAAAGTAGAAGTGTGTCCTTTAACTTCATCAGATACTCTTGGATGTCAAATCGGCTGGTCTGGTTCACGATAACATCCAAATATTTATCTGAACAGACATAAACGTTTTTTGCAGCTGAAAAAAAAAAAATCCAAACAGTTCCTGTTCAGCAGGATACACGTTTTTTTTTATAAGAACAATGAGGCTCAGGGTGGTAGAAAATTAAGAATAATAAGAACAAGAAACTTATAGAAATGAGAACAAAATTAAGAATTAAAAAGTAGAGGCTGAAGCTGCAAAAAAGATTATATCAAGAACAATGAGCCTCGGCAAAATTTACTGGTTCTGATAAAAAAAAAAGCGTGAATAATAGATGTTGGGTCCAAATATGAGTTTTTATTTAGAGGAAATGATTGCTGATCGTCGTAAAAAGTCGGGAAAATAGAACGATTCCGCGTCTCCAGATTTGTCCCCGTCCATCCCAAACAATCGGGATATCTACGATTTCGAGTTTCAATTAACCGGCAAAATCTAGGACTGTCGCAAAGCTGTAAAATCTTCGATCGTCTAGTCATGGAATTTTTCGGACATATTGAAACCATGCACGTCAAGTCAAGACAAGTTTATTATTTTGTACCATCTGTAGATTACAATGTTGATAGCTGAGTTTTTCTAAGTATAAATGAACCTAAACTATCGGTCAAAAGATATCTAAAATAACTTTTTGTTAAAAAGGTTAAGTATCCCAATAATTGATATTGATTTGAGGCACTGTGAGGTCAGCAATTAGTTGGTATATACACTGAAACTTTAAGATACTGACTGCTTACAATATTATACAAATATAGTTATGGCACATTACATTCACTAAACATACAATATACATAATACAAAATACAATATACAATATATAATATACAATATACAAAATACAAAATACTAGAGGTTGATGCTTATTTAAAGATACCAATGTATAAAGTATACATCATTACACATTTTTAAATTTTACTTTTAATTTAAGATTAATAAGAGCGTTGGCAATGAATTTTGCTCTAAAAACTGGTAAAGAGGAACTTAATTTTAATTGAAGTGTTTATGTTGTTCCAGACGTTTGGTCCTTGGTAGCGAAGCGAGAATTTCCCATAATTTGTCCTAATTTTAGGGACACTTAACGACATTTAGTTTTTGTAATTTTACTTAATTAACTTCAGCTACGAAAAAAAAAAGAAAGAAAGAAAGAAAGAAAGAAAAACCCACAGAAAATGAGATAATAAAACAAATAATTTTCGCAATATTTAATTTTCTTGTCAATTTCGCACTTTATGAAAATGGCGAGACTTGAGCAATTAAAGTGTCGAAAAATGTTATGTAGTATGGTGAAAATAAATGTTTTATAATTCAAGATTCACATCGCAGTTTTCAAGAGCAGGCGACGCTTTTTTTACTCTTTTGTAAATTATTGAGAATGGAGAAAGTGGAGGACAAGGACGAATTGAATGCGAGTCTATAAAAAAGTATAATAATCGTTTCGTTTGGTTTCTTGTAAAAAACAATTTTCGTTTTTACTCTAATTTACACGCCACAAAAATAATTATTCAATTCTCTCATCTAAACCCTTACATAGAAATCTAAACAAACATCATCACCGCCATTAGCGCGCTTATTAATTAGAATCATGTTAGCAATTTCATAGCAGTAAAGATTTTAACCTTAATACAAGCTTTTTTTTTATTTAGGAACAACTCTTTTTTAGAACAACAAGACTTAGATTGGCCGAAATTTAAGAAGAATTCAAGAACAAGCTCAGACTGACGCTCCGGATACAGGCTTTTTTTATATATAGGAACAACTTATAAGAACAATGAGGCTTAGATTGGCCGAAAATTGAGAACAATTTAAAAACAAGCTCAAACTAAGGCTAAAATGGTAAAAATGTTTCCTCTTGAAACTTGTTACTGAATTACTGTTACTGTTACTGAAACATGCAGCAGTTTCTGAACATTATCTAAGTATGATCATTCCGATAAATATATGATACTAATTCCGCTTGAGCTACTCAAATCTGAAAGTGATTCTGTAAGGGAAGTTCCTGAAGCACACCTTACTGAAAAAGCGATACCAATTAAACTTTTCTTTATGAACAGACGTATCGAACAGTAATTTACTTACTTTTGGAAGTTGTTATTCTTATATTTTTATCTAATCTCTATGTCTACTAGTTACTAACTTCAATTGTTTGTAATTTGCTTTCGCAAGTTTTTAAACTGAGCGTATAATAAGAAGCTTTAGCGAAAATTGTCTTATTCAGTAAACCTGCTGAAGACTGATAATGGCTAATTGAAAGATTATACACACGGCCCAGTACTTACTACTATGACATTCTAGTTTTAAGTTAAATTCAAAGTTAACCTAGATACGATATAAAGAAACCAAAACGAGTTGTAGAATGGCACACAGTTTAGGTACACGTTATTTCTATGAGAATTGTTCTTATTCTTCTGGCTACTTCAGCATCAATTTGTCTTTAATTTTGTTTTTATTTCTGTGATCAGTTTGAAATGAGAAATCAAAAACAAAAACAAAAAACAACAACAACAACAAGGCATTGAAAAACAGTACTGATCGTCTGTATTTTGAGGAGATCCCTCCTGTAAATTTATCCAAGATTACCGACCACTGCACATTTTGTCTTTTCTCGCAATCCTTGCCAACATCCTGCAGAGGTCAATTTTTTTGTTACCCAACGATATTACAAGGTTCGCTTGTTCTTATTGTTCCTAATTTTCGGCCATTCTGAGCCTTATTGTTCTTAAAAAAAAGGATGTATCACCTGCTTAACAGGAACTGTTTGGAATTTTCTTTTCAGCATCATATATAGTTTATGTCTGTTCAGATAAATATCTGGATGCCATTGTGAACTAGACCAGCCAATATGACATCCTAAAGTATATATATAATGAATTAAGTTAAAGACACACTCCTGTTTTCTTTGATATAATTAACATGGTTTTAGCTAGCCGCAAGAATTTGAGTGTTAGACTCGGTGTCCGGTTCTTAAGTGGGAGAATTGCGGCAAAACTGTTTTAATTTTCTCTATGTTTTCTCATCTGTTGATTTTTTATAAATTATTTAATTTTGAATAAAAGGTTAACATTTCACAGGAAAAACTTTATTAATTAAGTTGGTGTATACCGTCTTTAATTTAAGCGCCGCTCCAATTTAAGCGCCACTTTCAAAAATAGTTTATATTTATATTGCAATATAAGTTCCAACTTGAAAAATTATTATTTTCTTGTGGCACATAATATTAGATTATCAGATAAAGCACTCTTTTTCTTAAAAACAAAAGTTTGTATGTTTTAAGAAACTGCGTGTTTGAAATGACAGGCCTTAAAGAGTAAATAATTGCTTTGCAGGTATTATAGTCGTTTTCGTCAAGTACGACATTAATATGACGCGGCTAAAGTGAAATAATTTATTTCAGAAAAAAATTTACAATGTTTCGAATTACGAAGCACTCAGCAAGATAGATGTTACAAAGTTTTCTTTCAGTTTATATAAATAAACACAACACCCAGTTTATTTTAAAAATTTGGGTTGTATTTTATTTTTTCCGAATGAGAAAAAATTAAATTTTTTAAAAATGGTTCCTTAAGTTTTTGAAACGACTAAACAACACCAAATAAGGGTTGGCCAATTTGCACAGCTAAATGCAACAGGAAAAAGATTTAACTTTTGTGTTTTTGGCAGTGTCTGTTGGCAGCAACGAAAGTTGAAAAACCTTTCCATTGGAAAAAAAAACAAAAACAAAACAAAACAAACTACTGCTTCATAATCGAGATTTCGTTATATTCAGTATTTCATTTTCTTGGATTGCTACAGCACTTGTCCAAACGTTTTGCTTTCCGGCTGTTCAGTTGGCTTCTACAGATTGTGCATGCTGCGAAAATGCTGAAATGTTGCTCTAGAAATACTCGAACGTTGACCATGCAAAAATTGCTCGAAATTTGACGGAAAAAGTTGCTCCTGTAATGTGAAAGGTTGCTCACAAAAGATTGAACGTAAAGTAAAAGATAAGCTATACTTTTTAATATTCTTCAGTCTCTTTTAAAATTTAAGTTTTTAGATAATAATTGCTTGTGCCATCGGGTTGTCTTGAAGGACTCCTCAGTCCTGACACACAATTATTAAAACAATTAGTTTGGTTGCATAACTGCTAAGATATCTTTACATCTATATGTGCGGGTTAAAACCTTATAACAACTTTAAAGCGACCAAATCTCACAAATCGGCTTGATACATTCATGTTCGGTTTGAATTATTCAGAAAGAACAAATACAACGCATATATTTTAGTCTAATCATTTTTTGGTTTTCACTGTAAATTTTCGAAAATTTTGCTTTTTCGGGGAAAGTTGCTTGAAGTTGCTGGACTCATACAAAGTTGCTCCAAACACAATAAGTTGACAAAAAGGTGCCGAGCACAATCTGTAGAAGCCTAATCAATTGGTCTTTCACTGTTACAACGTGACGATAAAATCTAAACTGAAAATCAACAGACGAAGTTAACATCAGTACTGGCTCTTGTTTTCATGCAGTAACAATTTTTTGCTTGTTACATTAAAGCTATAAAAACTAATTTAATAAGCGCATTTTTTTATAAAAAACAGGTAAATTTTGCCGAGGCTCATTGTTCTTAATTTTCTGGCTGCTTCAGCCTCAATTTGTTCTTAATTTGTTCTTATTTCTGCGAGCGGTTTGAATTGATGAGAAATCAAACAAAAAGACAAGGCAATGAAAAACAAATTACTGCTGACTTGATAATCGTCTGTATTTTTCCGCCTTCGGAGACCTTTGTAAATTTATCTAAGATTACTGACCTCTGTGCATTTTGTTCTCTCTCGCAGTCTTCGCTCACAGGCCAACGTTAATTGCAAAATTTCGCAAACTTTGAATAGGAAACATTTTCACTTTTTTAAACCTCAGTTTGAGCTAGTTTTTAATTAAATTATTCTCAGTTTTCGGCCAATCTGAGCCTCATTGTTTTTATATAAGTTGTTCCTATACATAAAAAAGTGTATATTCGGAGTGTCAGTTTGAGCTTGTTCTTAAATTCTTCTTAATTTTCAGCCAATCTAAGCCTCGTTGTTCTTAGAAAGAGTTGTTCCTAAATTAAAAAAAGCTTGTATTAAGGTTAAAAATTTCACAACAATGAAATTGCTAACATGCATGATTCTAATTAATAAGCGCTCCTCCAATTTAAGCGCCGGTCATGATCATGATGTTTGTTTAGATTCCTATTTAAACGCCAGATGAAAAATTCTTTTTTTTGTGGCGCCTAAATTAGATTAAAGACGAAATCTTGTTTTTACAAGAAGCCGAACTATATAGCAATGTTATAGACTCGCATGCAATCCGGCCTTGTTCTCCACTTTCTCCAATCTCAATAATTTCAAAAAGAGTGAAAAAGCGTCACCTGCTCTTAAAAACCTGCGATGTGCATCGTGAATTAGAAAACATTCATTTTCACCTTTCTACATAACATTTTTCGACACTTTAATTGCTCAAGTCCCGTCGTTTTCGTAAAGTGCGAAAATACAATGACAAGAAAATTAAATATTGCGAAAATCATGTTTATTATTATCTTTTTTTCTGCGTGTATTTTTTTTCTTTTTTTGTAGCTGACATTAAATAAGTAAAATTGCTAAACCTAAATGTCGAGAATGATATGCTCGTCTTCAAATTGCAAAATTAACATGTTTTAAATGTTGTAAACATTTCATATCATATACAGAGTATAATACATGATGTCTCGAAGATATGAAATTTATTTTCGAGTGCTGAAAACATTATTTTAAGAGCAAGGAAGTATAAAATTTAGATTAAAAACCACGACGAAATAAAGTTCATATCTTCTAGCTAACGTGTAATGATCTCTTTATTATATGGATGATGGACCAAAACCAAAGGAGCCTCCATTTTTTGCTTTTTTTGCAGGAATAAGCTTCAAGAGAATAACTGGCGAGAATTTTTATTTTTCACGACGCAAACGTACATCAGGGACATTCGGTACATAAAACATTTTCATGTCTTCGCGAGTAAAAACAATAAAAATACGAATGTTTACTTTGTGGTAAGGCTCTAATAACTTAATGATTAAATGTCACGTGGCCACGTGTTAGATAACTCACTGGGTTAATCGTGTCACCCTCCTTAAATAAAGTCTATTGTATTGTATTGTATTGTATTGTATTGTACCAAAGTTGATATTGTTGGAAGTGTGAGAGCTTGATTGACTCTGAGTTGAAAATACTCCATTATTAATTAGGTGAACAATCTCTCCAGGTTTGATGGTTTCTGCCTGTTTGATTCGTGTTATGCAGTGTGTTACAAACTGTCAAGGACGATTATGTAGCCATGGTGGTATTGAACTATTGTATTTTCGATACATAGCTGAGTAACGCATGTTTCCTTGAACATATCTGTAAATTAAATAAACACAAATTCAGATGGCCTGAGTAAATTATTAAATAGATTATGAAACTCTCAGTTGTTGTAGCCTTTGATGTTTCATAAGCACTCGACTTGTGTTTCTTGAGCAGTTATTATTTTTAAGGTACACCAATCCTATAATAGTACTTATAATTTTTTTTATTCATGAACAATTAAAACTTTTGAGTTTTTGTTCACTATAATTATTAAAAGTTGACAGCAGTAAAACTGTAAACAGAGTATTTGTCAGCACTGAAAGTTTTTATAATTGTAAAGTATAAGATATCAATAATTTTCAGTCAGAATTAAAAGTACATAAAAATTATGTATTAACTAAGTAATACCATTAGTCAGAATTGATTTAATACCAGTACCTGGAAGTTTTTCCCAAGATAAATAGCAAATGCAACAGGGCAAGTATCCCATAAACTTGAAAGTGCAACTTAGTTATTCTTATCTTGTTCTCTTATTGTCCTTAAAAGGCCGGTGAAACAGGGTTAGCTGGGGCTGCTATGGCCACTCCACTTTTTCTGTTTAATTTTAGCAGGCATAATTTTTAAAAATAAATCAATGTTTTACTTTGCTTAAGTTCAATAACTGTTAAGAAGCTACCCCTCATTCTTTAATTGTGGAAGTTAACAGGTTATGCACATATGCATGGAGCTGGCATGAATTTGCGTCACCATCAGAATACACGGACCAGGATTTTTGGATTGCAAATCATACAATTTCAGCATAATATGATCCACAATTTTTGTATTGCAATTAATTTGTATAAAATTTTTGAGAAATCTGCCCCACATTTCTGATGGCCGCCCCACTTGTAAAAGTGTTCTGCTGGCCCTCTCCTCAAAATTCTTATGTGGCTTTGGAATGGCTTCAAAAAATATTGAATTTTACACCTAAGGCCTCTGTAGCTTGTTACAAAAACTATGAGGACCTTGGAATAAATTCAAATTGAATGTTTTTTTCATTTCTTTGCTTAAAGTATCAGACTTTGTCTGATTAATGTAGGTCACACAATACTCACTTTTTGAAGGCAAATGGTAGGAATTGTTTCACCAGGACTTTTAAAATGCCACTAAGGGATTTGTCACAATTGTCTGCCAAGAATTTGAATTTGAAAGAGCGGTTTTGGCGTTCTGTGCCATTGCTGGTATTCAGCTTCACATTAAAACGGTCCTTTCTGTAAGCCCGACCCACCTCTAAAATTAGAATAAAAAACATTTTATAGGCGTATAAATTATAAAAATTATCTTCAAGATTTATTCTTACACCTACAGTATCGTATGGTAGTTTTTCAAATAGTTTCATATTGTTTGAACGTTCATGTCTTGCTTGTTGGGACGTAGCAGTAGTTCCTACCAGTTATAATTATAATAGTATTGATATTGCTAATAATGGTCATAACTTACAGTTCTTTGTAATCTGCGTATTTAGATAATACAAAGTTAATGTGAAAATAACACATAACTATGATGCTGGTGTATACAAATTCTGCTTGTTATTTTCTATTACATGAGTTTGCTGATAAAGGAGACGACTTGCTATTAATGGCCGTGACTTTATAGCCATCACTGCTATCATTTAGCCCCAGACAAAAAAATACATTTATTTTAGAATTTAGATTATGGCCATTGTTGTTTTTAAGATAAAACTGAGTTAAAATATATTAAGTTTTGAGCTTTAATTATACCTTCTTTTGGGGGAGCCTTTTTTTGTCAGCCAATATATTCTCAGTCCAGAATGTCTGATGTTGGATGGCTTCCAAAGCGTTTTGATATGCCTCTTCAGTCTCTGCTTTTGCCATAACCCTCAGTGCATCTAAGGCGTTGTCTCTTTATACACCATGCTTACCACTGTTGAACCATCGAACCCATGGTTGTTCGCGATGAAAATCACATAGGTAAACAAGGCAATCTGATATGAAAAGTAATAGAGTACTACTTATGTCAAGAAAAATTTCATTTAAATATTCACAGTAGGTTTGATAACAAGAAATGTAAGTTATGCAAAAAGTTATTCTTTCACAAATATCATACCAGATTAAAAAACTAAGGCTACTTATCGATACATGTTTAGGTGTAGTTAGACTAAGCTATGTAAAATTATGTGGTAGTAATCATTCTTTCCATTTAGATACTCACCTTTTAATTCAGCCATCCACTTTTGTTATCAAATAAAAAAGTACTTACCGCTGAAACTTGTTTCAATGGCATCGATTTCTGACTCACTGTAATCTCTCATGCAAAATGGAGGATTCCATTTGGGATTCCACAGTTTTAGCATTTCCAGTGCCTCCCAGATAGCAGTGGAGGTCTTATGTTATATGACAAAAGTGTCAACTACAGAGCAGTCAACGTTCGTCTTCACACAGAGGAAAAAGATTGGCAGGGCATACCTTGATGTCTTATATGTTGCATCTAGCAGACAAATCTCTTTTCGATACTTGTTAAGCAGCTCTATCTGCAATTTTGTTTGATGAACAAAAAGCAAATGCTTTGAAGTATCATCATTCTTACATTTTCGTTGTTTCACGCCAATAGCATCATCACTATCACCATAACCATCCTCTTTCTCATTCTTATCCTCCTTATCACCATCTTTAACATCAGCTACTCCATTGCTTTTAAGAATGTTTCACAACTGTTTTCTTTCTTCCACTCTTCAATTCAAGAATGTCTGTACTGGATGGTGGCCCTATAAAATGGTTTCTGATGTCAAATGAGGCTGGGTAGAATCTTCTGTTGGAATGATCAGTTGGTGTTTGACCCATAAACAGTTCATTTTTGACATATACATTAAGGTGCCTTTCCATTTCTGATATTCTATTAACGCCATCAGCAACGAGCTCAATTTTTTTACAAGTCTATCGTCAATGCATTGCATCATTCCAGAAAGTACCTGGAGAACAAACTAAAAACAAAATTAATATGATAATTATGAGGGGTTGGTTTTGAGGTGGCACACCATTAATTTGGTGTATTTGTACTTGATAGTAATTATAGAGTAACTCACTCTCAACGGCAGTTTATTAATATTTGAGTTGAAGCAAAGACTAGAATTTATTACTGACATTAATTTTGTGCTTTAAGCTCTACCTTTGGGCAGTGTTAAGTCTTTAGTAAAGTTTTATATTTAACACCAGAAATATAAATTCATATCTTTCTGCCATTTTGTAAGATGTTCTATGATGATGTACTCATGATCATGCATGTACCTCTTCCACTGGATGATATTGGTGGTCACCCAGCTTTGGCAGCTGTATGTAAATTCTATGTTCCTGCTTTGTTGTTTGACCCATCAGCAACGTTTTTCTAAGAATGCTTGACTTGTCCTTTCTTTTCCATTCATTATTGCTATCAATCTGATTAAAATGAACAAGATAGTTTTCAAAAATAGAATTCTCCACATGCTGGATATTAAAAAATATAATGAAATACAAGGAAAATTTGTTTAAAGTTTATAATAAAACATTTTCAAAGTAACACAACAATTTCAATCTGACTACTAAATAGACCACTTTCGATATATTAAAATTCATCTTGGGTCCGAGGCTTAG
>JAOBAY020083635.1:0-10630 GCA_025331085.2 Zoanthus sociatus
GCAACTCTACAATCTTAGCAGATTTGGTGAGATGATGATGATGATGATGTTACGCATGATCCGTAATCGAAAAATACGATGCAAATAGATTTTAACTCCTCAAATAAACAGTGTGGTTAACGATCGCCATGACACACTTTTAGTCAGAATACTCTACTAGCTTGTTTACAAAATTGTATAAAATAGCTGAGATTCAGTTTTAGCAAAAATATGAAACGTTGCTAACATTTTCAGACATTGTGAATCATAATCCACCTATAAATTATATAATATTATGTATATATCTAGCATGGCTCGGTAATGGTCATATTGATCAAAAAAACATTTGCTACACACAAAGAAACTTACGAATTTTATCGAAAAGAAATGTGTTTTCATTTCTACCCAAAAGTTTGGTTATGAAATGCATCAATAAATAAGTTGAGGGCCATAGAAATGCACGGCTCATTATACGGATCATAAAATACCTGAAAATCTTATAACGGTTCAAACCACAACATAGATTAAAACCTTTTTACTTTCATTGTTCCAGGAGGCCGCCAGAAGAGCAATTAACAATGACTTTCTTGTCAAAGGTAATCCTTATCACCGAAAAAAATCTAATCTTATTTCTACAGACAAAATTCTCCCAAATGTGTTTATCATTTACAGTGGGTTTTCTATTCTGTTTTTTTTTTTTTTTTACATTAAACAGGGAGGGTTTTTTTACAATTAAATATAACTGATTGCTTATTGTCTAATACTTATGAGTCAAACCCATCCCCGGATCCGCCAAGATTTGAACACTGTTATAACTTGTTTACATTAAAGCTGACTTAGCTTTCCATCTTCACAAGGTTGGTACGTAGAATACCTCCTACTGCGATGAATCGCTCAATTTGATATTAAGGGTTCATCTCAGGAATCTGTTGTGGAAGCATCTCTTGATGCACTGTACTGTTCCATGCAGCCGGCACCGTGTAACACCATAGAAATCAGAGACGATTGCTGACTGCATTTGTGACTATTCTTTGAAAGGATTTTCATGGGTTAATGAAAACCACCCTAGTGCGTTCACTCTAACACTAATTTACTTTTCTCCCTTTACACTAATAGTAGAGATACATTAAATGTCGAAAATTGAACAGTATTCATTGTCACTGTAAAAAAACACCATACTCGTTGAAATAACCAGTACAATTTTAGTATAGATTGGCAAAATTATTAAGTTAGAGTTTCTGAGCATGAATAAATAAATAGAATTCATGCTGGTGGTTTCTTCTCTGCTAAACTGTACTGACGAGTCCCAAAAAGGACGAAACAGCTGTTTGTGTAACCTTTCACATCAGCCAATCATGTTCCATGTCTATCTTTAACTGATAGGTCTTCACAGATCCTATGCACCACACTTTCAAAAGTGAAGGTCTCCAGGAGTTGCTCCCTTTAATGGCATGATAGGGGTGTTTCTCGTATGTTTTAGGGGGCAAAAACACCAATATAATAATTTTTAGAGGTTTTCAGAGAAAAATTGGAGTTATTTTATTGAGCGATAATTTTTTGGATCGAATTTTTTTTCGTTATTTTTAGGGAAATTTTTCACATTTCCAACATGTATCCCAAGTACCCCCTTGGGGGAAGGTCTACTTAATTTGAAGTATCTTATGAGCTGCATTGTGTAAATCTAAGTAAAATTCAATTATCTTGGTTGTATTTTGTTACAGGGAGATTACGTATGGGTCAGTCCCCGGCATGGCGGTGCCTTTGATATTCCAATAGGAGCTCAGGTTCAGTCCATCGATAGTGGACGCATTTTTCTCACGGATGACGAAGGACAGGTAGAGCAATTCTTAACAGTTAGCAATCTTTTATAACCCACGTTTCCTAGTTATTGGTACATGGAATCTATGCTTCATTACCCTTTGCCATCCTCAACACTAGTCAACAAAACGTTCCCATTTCATCTTTGGCTTGTTTTTACACGTGTTAGGTAGTTATATAAATTCGTAGATAAATAAATAGTTGAACTAATGTTAAATCCTTCACGAGCCAAGTGGCCCATGGAACCTGCACTAGCAAGGTAGGAAGCTCATCCGTATTTCCAAAAGTGTGAACCCTAAGGGAAACATTTAGGCGCATTATTTCATCAAATATGATAACATATGTAACGTTTGTTTTTCGTTTTTTTCCAGGAGTTAGTGATAGATGGTAGTGCGTCTGCCAGCAGACTCCGTACAATGCACTCCACTAGTGTCAGTGGGGTAGATGATATGGTAGGTTGTGAAGTAAACACAACATATAAATTTAATATGGATTCATAAAAATAGCAAAGTTTTCATCATAAACGACATTAGTTTTTCGCGCGTTTGTAAAGTTTAGTTCTAAGGAAAGTTTTAGAAAAATTAACGGATTTGAAAATTGAAAGATTTGTTTTGCATTTAAATAAAAAACTTTCAGTATTCAGGAATTTAAAATTATTAATCACCTTTTCTTTACTCATCAAGATTCAACTTGGGGATCTCAGCGAGTCCGCCATTCTTCGAAACCTGATGAAGCGGTATTACAACCAACAGATTTATGTACGTATATACAGCGTTGACGAATGTTAGATTTACTTCTTCTACTCGCATCCATTCCACATCATTTTATCCTAGCTTAGGAAAGAGTGTGAAAATCTGACGGTAGTAGAGTACGGTACTAACCATAGTTAGCAATGATCTACTTACTTTATAAGTTTAACAAAACTTAACCAACAAAGCACAGTTGCTAGAACACCGCTGTACAATATTGCAGAAGTCAAGGGCTCCAACCCTTTGGCTCTGTACATTACCGTTAATTAGTCTGAGACCTCACCCCAGGCTGGTGAGATTTTATGTTTGTTATAGATAATCATTTTAAAACGTGTAAGTGTTTTCACCAAAACCTTCCTTGAAAGTTACAATTGTGGATTCATAGCTGTGTTGTTAAAGGGAACTGAATGCTAAACTAACCTAGTTTTGTTTGAAGCTAGTTATAGAGTAGACTAACTCTGTGAAGTTTTATCTTTTTTAGATTAGTCAAATCACATTGAGAAATTAAATATAAGAAACGAAGAGAAATCTCTAGAAAAGGTTTGATACCGTGATCGCTAATGAGATTGTCAGCGGTATGGTATGACGTAGGTTACGATATTCAGAGCTTAAATATGGCAGTGTGCTTCGAAATCTTGATATTATTTAGGCAATCTATGTCATGAGAAGTTTTTTTTTCTTTAATACCAGCCAAAAGTCGCACAGTAACCATGGTTTTCCTCGTTTTAATCATTCTGTCATCGTAACCATCGTCATTAATAACCGCTGAATTCAGATATTGAGCCTCCGATCAATTTTTGTCGACTCGTTACAAAACATCATCTTTTTCTGAACTGCTCGACTAACAGCTTACAAAAACTTCATATAATTGTTCTACTATGCCTACATATTCAAACGATGAAAAGTCAATTTTAGGGTTCAGGTCTCCTATAAATGATTCAGGAAATGATGTTGGTAAAGCTATTACATTTTATTAGATGTTAACTTAGACTATTGCAAAATGGTGGATGTTTAGTTTACGCTGCTTCTGGTTTCGACCTTAGGGGAGCACTAACTTCTAAGTCAACATCCTTGACATTTTACTGTGAAAGCCTCGAAATTGGGAAAGCTTAGATAATAAATTTGACAGTTGTTAGAAGCTGTTGGTTAAATCTGAGTCTCATCTGTGTTTTACCTCATTCCCTTCGTAGGAGCAAAAGGCAAAGGTTACGGAACCTTTCACGAAGAGGCTGTTAGAATTTTCAACTCGCTGCAAGAGCAAGAGAGCATAGCCGATCCTATTCCTGTGATTCAAGTATGTAAAAGGATTATAGTTTGTATTGTAGAGAGGGTTAGATAGTTTTAAGTCTACTTTAGATAACCCCTTTCAATTCGCACCTGTTGGAGTTAGAGTCGTGTTTTGGTTACTAAAATTGTCTAATCTTATCATTTCTTCGGGGGTATTCTAACTACACACATAATTGGACATTTAAGAAACTGAAGTTGTTTGTTATTCATTCTTTACTATAATGTTCTATTTGAATTTATTGAGCCTTCCGAGTAAAAATGGCATCTTGGCTCATTTAAGAGTGGCTGGTTTTGAATGCAGTTGAGCTGAGAGTTCGTTCTGACTACTTAATAGATTTCCCTGGTGATTACGTTATCTGAATCATAGTATCTTTTTAAGCAGCCATTACTTTCTAGCAATTGTGAATCTTTAAACTGAAAAAGCAGGAAGAGTTTTCACTGCGTTGTTACTAATAATGTTGTGCTATATTTGCTATTCATGTATGCTTATCAAACATTTTTAAACTTGCAGATGTTTATGTTGCGTGTATGTAGGAAATAAAATCAGATTGTTTTTCTTGTTTATTTAAGGGCATCCTTCAAACTTGCCAGGATTTGAAACCTTTACGAGATGAAGTAAGTTTCTTTAAATATGTAAATAGCATAAGAAGAATTTCACAATAATAATCTTGGTCAGGACAACTCTAGGGTAACAACCACTGTTTTTCCCTTGAACAGAAACTTTTTCTTTTATGGACTATAATGTATGAGCGAGTTCGGTCATTACTAGGCACTAGCCTGTGAGGGATGTTTCATACATAGAATTTAGCGATCACTTTAATGTATCTGGAAATGCTCTTCAATTGGGTTTGTATCCAGCCCTGCTAGATAGTACACTTTTTTGTGTAGCTAAACAAAAACGTTTGTAACTTGGCATCTTCTTTTTCCCGAAGGTATTCTGTCAGCTTATCAAGCAGACCACGAGTCCTCCAACTACAGATTCTATTAGTAACTTGCGCAACATGCAGGTAATGTTTGACTAGACTGTAGTATATGGGCGTTGGTGGTGGTAGACATAGCGATTGGACTGAGGGCTCTAAATATGAAATGTGACTGTGAACTGTGACTGTAACTGTAAATGTGCTTCTTGACGATTATAATGGTGATGATGATGATGGTGATGATGATGGTGGTGGTGGTGGTGAAGACAAACAATAACAACAACAATTTATTTTATTATATACATCATATTTGTATTGAAATTAAAGCCCTCAAATTTTTAATACTAGTCAAGGCTAGGCGGGCAATAATTAATGAAAGAAAATATAAGTTCATATAATCAAATAAAGAGAGAGTTAAAACAGAGAAAAAGAAAACTTAGTCTTTGAAAGGAATGAGAAAGAAATATATCTCTTACGTTTTAAATATTTTGGTCATTACGGTTTCAAAACTAACATAGGCATCATCGAGAGTTAAAACATGTTAAAACTGCATTCTTACAGTCATTCATTCATTCATTCATTTTATTGACGTTAGTTTTTTTTATATGACATGTTTACTGCCTGAAAATAACAAAGGCATTGACGATGGCAATGAAGAAATGCACAAACTGTAGAGATAGCGAGGATTACGATGTAATCGATAATAATGATGTTAAGTTTTCATTGCCCACAGGTGTTGGTTTGTATGTGCTGTACATTCATACCCAGCAGGAAGTTTCTGCGATACTTACGTTTCCACCTTAAGAGGTTTGTGTTTCAGTTGTAAATAATTAATGGTTAACATATAATCACCGATTGGTTAGCCTACTTGGTAAGGTGCTAGTCTATCGTGCGGGCGGCTCGGGTTCGATTCCTTGCCGGACTAACACTCAGGGTCTTGAAATAATTGAGGAGAAGGTGGTGCCTTTTCTCTAACTGCTGCAAATCGTTAGACTTTTGCGTCTTCTCGGATAAGGACCTTAAACCGTAGGCCGTCGGAGACATCTGTGTTTATATGTGTGTGTGTGTTTATGTGAAAGATCTCCTTTCATCATAGAGTGGTGGTTTGCCCAATTAGTAGGCCTTTGACAAGCTCAAAGAACTGACACCTAATTAAAGTTGATAGTATTAGTTTAGGTACAATGGCCCAAAATGTTTATGATACTAACTAATAATTTCGTTTTAAATTTCTTCTAAACGTTTATGCAAATCAGTGACTAAACTTACCTTAACTTTTTCTTTACTTTTTTATATCTAGTTTATGTGAAATTTAAATTAGGTAAATATATATTATGATAAGTATTGTTTTGGTCTTATCGGTACTTATATTCTTTGATAAAACAGATTGTGACTGATTATGGTTTTCGTAATTGCAAATATTTGAAAGTCTAGCTGTTTTTTTAGAAATATCCTGAAGTTCCCCGAGTCTGAAATGACGAAGTTTGCGACGTTTTGTCTTGATTGTCTGAAGAGAACGAGGCCAAGGTAAAGATCTTTCTTTTATTTTTATAAATTTCCATTCTATATGTAGGATTTTTTAATATTTAAGTGAAAATCCGAGGCGGGCAGAGTTCAGCACAGTGAAGAAATTCTGACTAGAAACTTTTCAGATATCATATTGACGATAATTTCCGTATTGGGTCTTCTTGGGTTAGGAAATTGGAATTGAAAAGCGAAAGAAAAGAGACATTTATAACTAGATATCTTTAGAGAGAATATCTTGAACTGTCTCGCAATGAGGGTTTTTTATTTTGCAGAGAATTTCCACCTTCTCGAGAGGAAATTATTTCGTTATTGGTAAGTAAAACGAAATGAACTATATTAGGTACAAGGTGCTTTTTAAGTGTTTGTAGCTACTGCCAGTAAAGATAGAGTATGAAAAGTTATATAGTAAATCTATACTGAAGTAATAAAACCCGGCATTGGAATTAGTTTACCAAAGTTATTCATTTTAAGTCGTACCCCCATTTTTGCAATTTCATTAGAAAATAATGAATTTGAAGCCGTGTACCGTTTTTAGTAACAGAACTTTCTTCGCAACAAAATAGCCAGATTTTGAAATAAAGTCTGAAATGTTGTTTCCATGCAAATAAAATATTGAAACTGTACTGTACATTCAATTGTAAATCATGTGTAGAACAACGTATGTTGAGTTTTTGTGCGGCGTAATCGTAAATTACTGTTTATGGTCATGAATGTGGATATCGAATTTTTTTTTCCGAAAGAGACTCAGTTTTAAGTCATAACCCCCGATTCGGAGTTCTCTTACCCGCCATATTCTGAAATTTTGTGAAAAAATGATGGGGTATATAAGAGAACAACGACGGTTGAAAGTTTTCTTTATGCAGTTTTGAGTCACAAGCCCAATTTTGTTTATCCAATTTAAAAGCAGTTTTTATTCCGGACACTGTTTTGAAGTTTGTGGGCTTCGTGTGATATTTGGTGACTTGCCTAGGCTTCGTGTGATATTTGGTGGTGATACAAGAGAGCTTAAGCACCTGGCCTGCTTGTTGTCACGGAGGCCAACCGAAACTAAACAGTCAGCAGATGTCGCGTACCTGGACACGTAATGCGCTCGTGGTGATCATCAAGGAGGCCTACAAGCCGCTTTTTACCTCCGTGTTGGTCTGTCAGAACTGCGAAGTTTTTTTTTTTATCAAAGTTATGGCTTCAAGCACACCGCACAAATTGTCACTAAATTTTTTTATAAAATTACGTTAACATTGACTTTTGCTCCAGGTTCTTGCCGTAAATGTATCCAGTTTTACAATAATTTGTTTAGGATTGAGCTCTTCAAATTAGCTATCGCGCCTTTTTACCCTGCTTGCGTCCGTTGTGGTAGCGCGCACGTTGCTCAAGTTAAAAAATGGCGCCAAAACGCCGTTGCTCGGTTTGGTCTACTGTTGAAAAATTGACCTCCGTCGTGAAGAAATATTCCGATGCTTAAGCTCTCTACAGACTCACTTACATGTACAATGACATAGTCGACGCATTATCCACAAGAATCTTATATTTTGTAACGAAAGTACAAAGCAGTTTAAATAGTTGAGTTTCTAAAATAAATAGACTCCGACTATATAGCCATTGAAGCATAGGTCATTCAGCCTCAAAGGCTAAAGTTGTAACAATCAAACTTTGAACCCAAAACATTTTGTAGTGTCCAGGGCACCTCAAGAGTTCATTGTCAAATGTTTTCTTTTTCTTTTTCTGTATTCATTCTAAAATGGTTTCATTTTTGTTTTGTATTCAAGGGCCGACGGGAACTGTCAGCTATCGTTCATTGCTATGGTGGAGGATCTTGTAAGATCACAGTCAACTCAGCCACAACTGCTGGAGAGGTTTGTTAATGTGTCATTTGTGTGAAATTGCTTCACTTAATAGAGTTTCCCAGCAACGTACTTTTTCCAAAATTTTAAAAGCTTTAATAAATACGTCGAATGATGATGTTCCCTGATTGACTATTAAAAGATAATGTTTGCATCAACAATTGTACTATGTAAATTTGAAGCTTCAATTTTAACTGAATTTTTTCTGTATTAGCATTTTCTCTCCTCGCTTGGTACTTAAGTTCGACATTCTTTTATTCTGTTATTTACATTTACTTATAGATATAGAGCTACATTGTAACTTGACTTGCTTCCCTGAAGATGGCTAAGGGTTAGCCGAAACATGTATGGACCCAGCTTAAAATGTATCCTGTTAATATTGAAATCATCAGGCTTGGTTTTGCATCTAAACCGTGAAAGATGAATATTTTTATTCCCTTTTTTGTTTTTAATTACTTGAACTGCGGGACATATTTCAGTGTCTTCTACTTTTTATTGATGAAGTTTCTAATAAAACTATTTTCAACTTAAAATCATTTTTATTACCTCTTGTTTTTGAACAAATACATTTCTTATACAGCTATTGATATAGTGATTGTAAAAATTTTAAATTTTTCGCTAGGTGGTTGATAAACTTTGCAAAGGGTTGAACCTAACAAACGACAACAATATTTTTACTTTGTTCGAACAATGTGGAGCCATTGAAAAGAATATTGAAGATAGAACAGTGGTGGCCGATGTTCTTTCAAAATTTGAAAGGTAAAGTTTTCGCTTTTACCATTGTAGTTTTAAAAGTCATTTGACCGTGTCACTTGAGGGAAAAGTGTTCCCAGTTTCTCATGTTTCTTTCAAGTCTTGCTTATCTCTTCCTTTTTATCTCAGGAAGCATAAGGAATTTCATGGACGTTTTCCCTCTAGGCCCAACATTAAAGTACCCTTCGAACCCTTACCGAGAATGCCCGCAAGATCTTTGATGCCAACGAAGTACACCTTTTAGGTGTTTGAAAATCGTGTCTTAATTTCTCTTGTTCTATTTTTTCAATTTTGTATAGAACAAAAATCTGTTTTTGACAAACGAACTGTCGCCTATCGTAATCTGTCGAATTGAACCCTTCCGGGCCAAACCTAGTTGGAGAACAAGCTTCAGTTTTAATTATTGAAGATGGAAGCCAAGAAAAAAAGTCTGCAGTTTCAAATAGTGCAGCATTTATTCTCAACCTTTTTTCTCCATCTCCAGAAAAAAAAGGAACTTGTGTGTCTTGTTGCAATTCAAGGGGTGCCACCATTCCCAAGAGATGAAAAAGACAATAGACATAGCGGCCATGTTGGAGTCCAAAACAAAAGAAATAATCAAAATTCTTTTGTAAAGTGTACTAGCTCCAACATGGCCGCCATGACGTCAGGTGCACCCCAGCAATAGGGTGGGACCTCGGTCAAAAAGAAAACGAAAGCAAAAAAAAGAAAGGAAATTTTTACCTGTGAGCAATCTTTACTAAGGTGGTTGCTAGAGAAAAAAATAATACTTACAATACAATTCGGCACTTTTCTCGTAAATAGATGGCAAATTTACAAAAAATTATATATTATATAAAAGTAGATAGGCTAAAGATTGTGAAAACAAAAAAATCGTAATTTTGCAAATTTTATGTAAATTCGGTGGGTTTTTCAAAGATAGCGGACCTCCTTAATTAACAATTATCCTCCAAAGGGGAGGTGAAAAGTGGTTCATGGATATACATAGGGTGTTAGGCACCTACCCTGAGGGGATAGTTGTTTTAGTATTTACCATGTATTTTCAAAGAAATAATACAATGTATACATTTCTTTTTAGCACGAGTGCTTCCTGCCATTTTGACTTCTGCTTAAAAATCATTTAGTAGTCATGGGCATCGTGAGTTATGGGAGCCAATCAGAGCGCGCGAGAATGGATATCGGTTGCTTGGTAAATACTGAATACTGAGAAACACGCAACTGCCGAAGATGCCGGAAATCTCATCTATTCTAATTACTAAGTTATTTTGAGTCAAAAGTCCTCATTATCAATATACTTTTTATTTAGACAGCTGCATGCTGTGAATATATATAGCCGTTTCTTGTTCGGTTAAATACGAAAAACAATTAACCGCACCACCAACGAAAACTTATTTTTCCCTGTAGTTTAAGGCCACTCTCTATCCTCAGACCATTTTTTCGCTACTTTTAGTGATGTTTTTGATGATATCTCCGTCATTATTTTGAAACGTGAAAAATCCGATAATCACATCACAGATTGAATAAAAAGGAAAGCCTCTTGAATATTTTGAGATTTTTTGGATAAGATTTGAGGGAGGTTTTGTAAATGTAGTTTTTCCAAAAAAATTGGAGTTTGGGGATATTTCAGTGAAGTTTGAAAATTAATTTTGCAGTTAATATTTGATAGAAAACCGCCAAACCGTGTCCCCTAACGAAAGTTGCACTTTCGCATGGTCTGGAGGGACGGTTTGGCGGTCATCCCCAAAATTCTTCTAACTCA
>JAOBAY020083645.1:0-10629 GCA_025331085.2 Zoanthus sociatus
GTATACCACCACCTGGTTAGAAAGCAGTATACCACCACCTGGTTAGAAAGCCGTATACCACCACCTGGTTAGAAAGCAGTATACCACCACCTGGTTAGAAAGCCGTATACCACCACCTGGTTAGAAAGCAGTATACCACCACCTGGTTAGAAAGCCGTATACCACCACCTGGTTAGAAAGCCGTATACCACCACCTGGTTAGAAAGCCGTATACCACCAACTGGTTAGAAAGCCGTATACCACCACCTGGTTAGCCACCTGGTTCGATTCCCAGCCGGACCTTCACTCAGGGTCTTAAAATAATTGAGAAGGTGCTGCCTTTGCTCTAACATCTGCAAAAGTTAGACTTTCACGTCTTCTCGGATAAGGACGTTCAACCGTAGGCCCTCGGGGACATATCTCTGTTTATGTGTGTGTGTCTGTCATGTGAAAGGTCTCCGTCCACCTCAGAGTGATAAAGATGGTGTTTCCAATTAGTAGGCCGTCAGCCAGCTAGAAGACTTGACACCTAAATAAAGTCTTTATTATTTATTATTCAACTAGTTTCAGAAATCACTTGTGTTCCCACAGCACAAGTAAATATACCTAGATATTGATTTAGACTGGACAGCTGTGTACCAATTACCATTCAAGGTCGCAACTGACAAAATAATTTGTCAGCTCCAATATAAGATACTGAACCGAAATCTCAACACAAACAGCGTCCTTTTTAAATGGAATCTCAGCGAAGCTAAGTTCTTCCATTTGACTCTTTTTCTGTCATCGTTCCTTCCACTTCCTTTCCCTCTTCCTTTTCCTGTTACTGCCTTCTTTACTTCCAACTTCATCCACAAATCCCCTACACCTGTTATTCCTTCCTTCACTTCAAATTCTATCCATACACCTCCAACTCTTGCTTTTGCTTCCTTCACTTCTTATCCATTTATCACATATTTCTCCTTTCCTTGCTCCTGCCTCCATTGAAACATCAATTCGTGCCTAACCACCTTCTACTCTTTCTCCATTTCTTATCCCACCCCCTCCAGTTAATCCTTAATCTTTCTTCTGCAACGCTTTCTCCTTCTCTCGTTCCTGTTACTTCCTATTCTACCACTTTCTTCTACTATTGCCCTTATTCTTTTCACCAATGAATTCTTCACGTTTATATCTGAACATTTTACATGACATGTACCTCTGAGACTCCTTCAAACACGCTTTCAAGTAAGAGATCTTGGAAAGATCCTCTACAGACAAGAATCCAGTCTTTTTTAACAATGGATCTATCTCTTGGTAAAGCTTTTCTTGAACATCCGGGTTTCTAGCCAGGTGATAAAGTAGCCACTGTGCTGTGTAGGAGGTCTGAAATAATTTTCATTGTTTTCAATGTTTTAACACATAGAATAAAATGATAAAGAAAAATAACTAATGATATGCTACGGTTAACAATATGACGTATCAACATACAATTTTTTTCGTAGGTCGAACACTAATTGTTCTAACCTTTAAGAATGAAAATTAAACATCGCAATATGCAGAGTGGTGCAAAGCATTATCAGAAACCAAAATAATCTTAAAAGGAAAAGAATTGTAATCTCTAAAACTTAATACTGCCGCAGTAAGCGACGACGAAGCGAATGAGTAAGTTAGCAATCCCAATCGGTGTATTGGCAATACATAGATGCGGAACATTTTTTTTTCGTTCAAATGCAAGGCATTGTGATCTGAGATCAGTAAACCTTGATACAACTTGCTTAAATAATGATAATGATAATGATAATGATAATGATAATGATAATGACTTTAATTAGTGTTACGGCTAATTCGCCTAAATAAAAGAAACATTGTTAATACAGGAACTCAAATCGCCTAAATATGTTTGCAACTAGGCTTATTGATAATTTTAGTTCAATAATTAATTTCATTATAATTTGCGAAATTTAGAAATTCCCAGATTGTTCTGGGAAGTTATAGAAGTTTCTACAATGTTCCATTGTGTAATAGTTTGTTTTACTAGTTTCTTACAGTTTCTTATTTTTCTAGTTGTTTCTAGGTCTTTCTTTTGAGAAATTTTGATGTAATTTTGTTCCAGAAGATTCTAGATTGTGAGTCATTTGCTGTATAAAAGTGGTCCGAAATGGCTCGCAGCTAGAAATATCAGTGATATCGTCGAGGAATACATTTCGTTTAGAAGAGTTCAGCTTGTTGAAATTTTACCTGCTAACCAGTCAGTTGTAGTCGGACTCACTTTGGTAAAGTAGTGACGGAATTTGTGTTGTTATACATAACAGTTTAGTGATTAAATTCTTTCCGAGCTACTCGGTTACCTATACAGAGTTGTTGCAATTATTGTGCTGGGTATAATATTCTTCCCTGGAGTATACCTAATCGTACGGTGGCCCAAAAGGGACATGCGGCAAAAAATAACTTACTGCAAACAAAAATAAAACTCTGCAAACAAAAAATTATCTGCTGCCAACAAAAATAACACGCTGCAAATAAAAAATTATCTGCTGCAAACAAAAATAAAACGCTTCAAACAAAAAATTATCTGCTGCAAACAAAAATAACACGCTTCAAACAAAAAATTGTCTGCTGCAAACAAAAATAAAACGCTTCAAACAAAAACATTATCTGCTGCAAACAAAAATAAAACGGTGCAAACAAAAAAAATATCTGCTGCAAATAAGGGACCGTTCAGTATTTATGCGTCGGGTTGGCACCGAAGAGAAATAGAAGCGATGCTAAGTTTTCTTGCTACCCAACCTTGGACTGAGTTCAAAAAACAAATTAACCAACCCCACAAACTTTTTCCCATAACCACGCTCACAAGAATATTCACAGAACGTAATAAACGTTCTTGATCACACACAACATTTCAAATTATCCACTCTGCCACAGTCAATTATTTATTACCTAACCGCTAAATGCTCAACTCATCACCGAGTCTGAGTGTAGCAATACAAACATATTCTCCGTACAAGATCCCTGTTTCTTTCAAACAAAAACAAAACCTTCTTATGAACATCACCCACACGCATGCGTAGCCCACCCTCTGCTCTTCACCCATGCCCTCCAAAACAGTGCATTTCATCCACGTACAACACAATGTTCACAAACATCTAGTTCACCAGCCATTTTATTACCGTCATCAATCCTTTTCCTCTAAATTTTCACTTGTAAGATTAATTTTATATTAGGGAAATTTTATGGTTAAAAATGAATTACCCAACCTTCTGGTTAGTCCAAAAATGAATTACCCAACCCATTTCTCTTCGGTGCCAACCTGCGGCATAAATTCTGAACGGTTCCTTAGAATCCTGTAATAGGGCGCTATAAAAATACATTATTATTACTATTATTATCATTGTTATTACCAGTTTGCTACTAATTTCTTTGTTGTGCTCTTTGAAGTCACATGTAGCGCTATGATGACGAATGCGCGTATAAAACTTGTCAAAGGTTTATCATGATCATGGCTTGCTTGTCTGAACGTGTACCTTTCGTACAACACGGGGTTTTTTTTGAGAAAGAGGGCAAAATATGTCGTTTAAAATGTTTAATTTTTTCGTTTTTTATGTTTTTGATAAAGAATCAAGAAAATTCGTTTTTCTTAAACAAGCAAAATATACACTCGAGTTACTTGGCGAGCTATACGACACGCTGGAGTGATTAGGCGAGCTACACTCGTCAATCGAGTGGTTTGGCGCGCTTTTTGACTCACGCACTTACACAAGTCAAAATTTTCGCGCCTTTAAAACAAGTTTGAGGTGAGTCGTTTTTAAAAGTTTTTGTGTACGATCCGACTAATTTCCGATGTTTTGGTTTTGGTTTTCGAAATAGAACCAAAATCTCTGTTAAATTGATTGAATTACGTATTTCCAGTTATTGAAAATAGTTTGTTTGGGAACGGTGAAGACAGAAAGCGACAAGTTGCAGCATCGATTCCCGTTTCATTGACAAAAAGCGATGCTTTCGCAATTGAGCAACTTTGCAGTCTTGTCAATGTATGAAAACACTTTAGGTACTGGTTGAGCTACTTTTTAATTTTTGATTTAATCATTGAACTTACTTTCAAAGGGCCTGTTAGTAATCTTAAAAAAGTTAGGATGTTAAAGTACAATTTTATTAATAATTTGGCTTATTTCGCACAACTTTTACTTTTGTTTTGTAGCAGCTTTTTAATTGACCAGTCGGTTATAAACTAAATAAACTCCTTTACTAGCTTGGTGGTATATCGGAGGATATAACGTCCTTAATTGGTTGCTAGCTTGTCCTCAAAATTTCACAGTTGCCTTCTAAGCTTCGCCTCTCGGCCAACTGTTTATTTTTCGGACAATCTATCAGCCGTGGACATTATATTTAGCCTTCGGCCTCGGTGGATAACATCCTCGGAGATCTGCAGAATTCTTCATATCCTACGAAAGCTGAATTTAATAATTGCTTTATTATTCATTCAAAATATTTTCAAACTCTTAAAGGAGAAAATGAGATTTATTTTTAACAATTTCGCACGCTCCAACAATTTATAGATCTAAAAATATTTGCAGCGGGCTGCACTTTTGACGTCATCGGTTCAATAAGGATGTACAAATTGATTTATCGATGAAATCCTTTGATATTATAGCAAAACGGAGCTTATTACTATTTTGATCCGCCATCTTTTCTCTACCAGCTGTAGGCTATCACAAATAGACCAATAGTAGAGTAACCAATAAAAATGGAGGATGCGTGTTAGACGTTAATAGGTTTATACTAATGTCTTTTACGTCTCATGGGATTGTGTGAAAACCAAGAATACTTACTGACGTTTTGGACGATTTTTAGAGTAACCAAACTGTAATTTCAGTTAAATTCTCTTTCTTGACCCTGAAACTCTTTGTAGCACCTGGGAACGAAATTCATAAAATAATAAAACAACCCGCAGGTACCCAGGACTTTTTAAGGCGCTTTTTAAGCGCTTGCATGGCTACTGCAATGCAAGTAAACATAAAATGTGAAGAAATTCAAATTTAAGAAACCCCTTTGAATCCAGTTTAGCACGTTTTTTATATTCACATTAATAACGTTTTTACGTCTATTGATGTAATACTAGTAGTCACTAAAATATAATAATTTATTTCATAAAAGACGATTTCTTACTGTTGCTTTTAATATATAAAAAGCCTTGGATTGGTATTCGCTAAAGAAAAATTGAAATACCTTGAATGATAGCAGTTATAGAATAAATATTTGTGTTTACACAAGCTCTTTACTCAAAAGAAAAACCTCCTGAGTTCCTTGAGGGAATCGAACCCATAACCTTCTAATTACCGGTCAGACGATCTTCTCACTGAACTACAAGAATTTACTTAGGTACCTGGGCTCGATATATCCGTTAGGAAAAGCTTGTGTCAACTCGAACATTTCTTCCATAATTATTTCTAAGCTGAAGATGTTTATTGCATTTATAATTGCACTTTTTTGAAAAGGAATTGATAAAAGAAAAATCTCCTGGATCAAGTCGGAGATATATAGATAATATCGGCTGACAGTTGACGAACAATGTTTCGAAATTCTGCGGGCTTCCTGTGGTGTTTGGTGACTTGCTTAGCGCCTAGGCTTCCTGTTGTGGTGTTACCGACACTACTTCACGGCAACAAAGTGGCTACAGTCTATCGACGCAGTAGCTACAAAAAAGTTTAACTGAGAAAAATTCATTTTGTGTTTTAATGAAGATTTTGCTTCTTGGCCCTCTAAAATCACAAACTGGGAATTTCTCAACAATACATCGAGTAAGGTAATATTATTATGAAGCTTTAAATTGCTACACGTTTATACAGTATGTATTTACGGTGACCTTAGCTTGACACCCTAGTGACTAAATATTTAGTGACAGAGGTGAAACCTTCCTAGTCACGTCTGTCAACGATGGTTGTCTTCTGTCATCGTGAGCACAGTGAGTCATTTTTAGCTGGCAGAACAAATTCTTCGACAGTTCTAACAATCTGGATTGGAGACTAAATCTTAAACGGTGTGACGTGGACATAATATTCATTAATTACTGAGAGTTCTAATCGAATTGTGTTGAGGAATAGGTAAATCTACGAGAAATTTTTGAATATTGCAGCTTGTTTTTTTGGGATAATTTCTCCACTGCTGCGTACTGGGTCCGCTTGGGTTAGGGCTAGGAATAGGTATCGATACACGGTAGATATAAATAGAAAATTTAAGTGAGAGTTTTGCTTATAAATACGTACGCCCCAATACGGAAATTTTACCAATTATACACTTATTATAAGAAGTACTCAGTGACCGAAAATGTTTATAGCAGTTGTAATTAAATGTAATTGTTTGCCGAACCTTAGGCCCGGTTCAGACGTCGAACTTTTTATGTACCGAACCTAATGTTGCTATTAAGTACATGAAAAGTTCGACGTATGAGTCAATTAAGATCGGCAGATTGTATTTGGGTCGACTGTACCGTTCTATCCGACTGGGCTAGTCGGATAAAACGGCAAAAGATTTGGTTCGACACCTTAGGTTCGACGTCTGAATCAACTGCTGAACCTAATTAATTCGAGTCGACTCGAATAGGAATTAGGTTCGGTACATGAAAAGTTCGACGTCTGAACCGGACTTAATAAATCTTTATGATACATGTCGCGAATTTATTTGTAGTGGATTTATAATTTGCTGCAGATTGCCGAGCGCTTTGATTCATTTTACATTGTATTTTTTATCTTGAGAACTAGTTCCAACTGTAGTTGAAGTTACATGCAAACGTTTCTTCGTCTTTGTAGGTTTTGGGCAGATTGTACCGAGGACATTCGGAGGAAGGCTTTTTTGTATATTCAGCGCTTTGTTCGGTATTCCTCTGAACGCTTTGGTTTTGAAATACGTTGGAGAAAAAATCAACAACAGTATTCACACTGTTCTAAGACGCTTTGCAAAACCCGAGGAACATAAAAACATTAAAGTAAAAACTGCTTTTGTCTCTTTTCTTCTCATGATAGTCGTTTTGCTTGTGGGAGGTGGTTTAGACTTGATTTTCGATGGATGGACATTTTTTGACGGAGTTTACTTCAACTTTATAGCACTTAGTACAATTGGCTTTGGGGATCTTTTCCCAAGAGTCGAGCAATCGAAAAAACTGGACGAACTCGGCTTCACTGAGAGTGGAAAAAGAATCTTTGCATCCACTGTCATGATAATCTATATGGTAGTGGGACTTTCCATTGTGTCCACAGTCATCTACGCGATTGTGAAAGCCATCGAGGAAATTTCACAAGTAAAAGTTCCCTGGCGTTCTGGCGTTGTTGGATCAGATCTCATCCCAACATCAACAAACTTACCGAGTTTTAATGACAAGTGTTTAAACTTTGTGGACAAAAAAAGAGCCCATACTGCTCCTGAAATTGTTGTAATTCCACCATCGGATAGCGGAGTCTCACACACAAATGGGACAAACGACAGTGGCTCCGATTTAGAATTAGAAGTTGTAATCATCAAGAACCAGGTTCCCACTGACAATTAGTTTAATCTAATGATGCAGTTCGCGAACGTCCCGAGAAGATTTCGACTGACCATCAACGAAAGAAATAGTGTTGACGGAACCGTAAACAGCCCTTGGACGTGCAGCGAATTCCATGAGCCGTTTGGGTACTTGATGGAATCAAGGATATGTTAAGGAAATGAAAGTCGAAAAATCCCAATATAGCTTATATATGAAAAGAAATGAGAATTTGTTGTATTTTTTAAAAAGTTTCCAAATAAATTATTTGCCAAGTCACATCAAGCGAAGCACCAAAGAGGTGATGACAATATCGAGATATCAACGAAGTGCAACAAAACGTTTTACTGAAAGTAATTTTATAAAAAAATTTATGTAAGATTTAAACAAGACTTAAACTAAGTAACATAGAATAGGTCCACTTTATGAAAACGCTAGACGCCAAGCAGCTACCGGAACAGGGTATTCACGGAAACGATCGTTTCCGGTGACGTGTCGGTTCCGTGCTGGAAAGATGACGCAACCGAAAAATGGTTTCCCATGGCAACATGAACAGAATCAGTTGTTTAAATTGTAAAAAATACAATAATGGCTGTTGCAAAGTGTTAACGCGTCAACTATGGCCAACAGAAGAATTTAGCTCAGATAGTTATTTAAATATACCGAATAACTAATTCAAGCTATCAATTTCCAAAAATACGTAATGTTTGCTGACCAAAAATGTATTTATTACAAAAGTCCAGCCCTACGTTTTTATACTCTCTTTTATAAAAAAAAAAGCTTTCATGATCAAAATTTACAGAAACAAAAAAAGTTTCCGACAGTTTTCCATGAATCTGATATACGGAACCGAAAACTGGTTTCTCGAATTTCTAAAATCTCCAGGCCTAAGCTAAGCTAAATCCTTTACAAGCCGAGTTTCTGTAGTGTTAAAGCTGGAATTGGCTTTGGCGGAAAAGGTCACACACAGATTCGAATCTCGGCAGGATCGAATTGGGGACCTTGTGGTTGGAAAGCAGATATCTTACCAATTGCGCCAACCACGTCTCCCCAAACAACGGCGCTAAACAACGGTGTTAGAGAAGCCACAAAATGCTTTTCCAAACATTACAATCAATTCAAGGTTTTCATAGCGAGGCCTACAACCAAACATTTATGTAGGCTCGATTATCAGCCACTGTTCGAAAAAGTGAGCCTGCGCTCATTCTCCGAAGGACCGGTTGGACGAGTGCAATTTTCTTTACGGGTTTCAGCCAATCATGTTACCGTCAACAGATTTCCGTCTGGCAAAGATTGTCGCATAAATTACGACATTAAACAAAAGAACGTTGTCAAAATGGCGGACGAGACAAGAGAAATCGAACCTAACATGAATCTAATACAAAGTCCATTAAAGTCCCTATGTCGCAATTTTTAATCTTTAAGATGAAAACTATTGTTATCTGTAAACTCAGAAAGCGAATAAAAAAAGAAAACTCCGCACCTACGTATGTTTTTTAATCAAAAGAATTTAAATTTTGGAATTTAAAAATTGGCAGGGGACTGGTAACTGTGACGTAAGAGCAGTAAGACGTATTTCGCTGTTATTAGTGTTTTACAAGAAAAAACCTGGCAAACAAAGTACTTACAACTGAATTTCTCTGTTTTTCGCTGTGTTTTAAACCGTAATCGAAGAAATTTAGAGGTAATAAAGGGTTCTACTTATCATCTAAGTGATAGGAAAATAAGCGATATAGGGAATTTAACGTATAAATGACGTGTCAAAACGATAAAACTGAGGAACAAAACTGTTGTTGGTCTTGTCTTCGTTTGAACTTTTAAGAATAAAAATATATACAAAAACGCGCTCAATGAAAAGCAGAGTCTAGTAAAAGTGCTGACCAGTGTAAGGCGGCTATATGGCGAGTGTGCTGAAACCTGCAGAAGAAAAAGTAAATCGCAGCTCGCCGAATGACCACGGAGAAAACTATCAACTCTTGTGGGCTGTCCTCTTTCCTGTCACTGAAACAAAAAAACATCATCTCTTTGACATCGTTGAGCTTAATATGTGTACGAGATTACGTTGAGTTAAGAGTAAACGATGCAAGAACCTGTAAATATGCGCAGTTAACATCAATTTCACTTGAATGAACTTCAAAATGGTACAAAACGAACGTTTTTCTTTAAGAGTGCTCGTCTTTTATCTTTTAAGATATTTTCTGCTCTCCATCACTTGCAGAGTCGCCTCTGTAATCTGGCAAGACAGCCACAGTGAGCTGTGATTGGTCAAAGCCTGCTATATGATTCATTTTGTTTTCTTCGATTGTATCCTGAAATTGTTCATCGGCAAGCTGCTTGTTGTCCTGTATAGCAGATTGTTGATTTGTTTCAGGCTTACCACAACCGTAGAGTAACTCTACTCGGATTTTTTCGTCAATGATAGGTGTACGGTGGTTCTTCGACTGCTTACCGGAACGCACGTGGCTGCGATTCATACGCGCTAGCTGGTCCCGCTGAAGACGTCTTTGGGCGCGACATTTGCAATCAATTCTCGGTTTTAGAACCATCCATCGTAGCTCTTGCTTTTCAGGCTCAATTGGAAACTTGTGATTCACATGAGCTGCAATTAAAAGTTAAGAATTATCCCCTGAGCTGGCGGTGACTAGTGGTGGATATTTACCGAGCAGTGAAGCGGCGAGATAAATATCTGTCACTAGGTAACGACACTGAGGGGGATAATTGTTTTACTATTAACCTAACAGGTTAATAGTACTTTTTAAAGTAATTTATTTTAAAAAATCTTTATTAAAATCTGGTCACAGACAAGTTTCACAACTCTACTTCCGCAATCTATGTCACTCGCGAGCAATCAGAGCGTAATCAATTTTTTCACGGTTAAGTTACCGAGGTGAATAGCGCTGGATATTCGGTGTTTGATGAACCAATCAGAGCGCGCGAACTTAAGAGCTATTACCCTGCAAGCTTAACACTAATTGGTTTCTTCGTTAATGCCTCACTCTTAATAGTTTTAAGCAAGCAATGACAAGATTTGGATGCTTTTGCGATTTTTTGTAATTGAGTAAAAAATATCTTTGAAATTCTTTAACTTTAAAAAAAACATTTCTAAATTATATATTTATTTATCTTATACATTATTTATTTTGACCATGTGAAACTTTTTA
>JAOBAY020083656.1:0-10628 GCA_025331085.2 Zoanthus sociatus
TCTGCAATTTGCTGCAGTCTTGCATTTTCATTAGTTATTTGCTGTACACTGTCTCTTAGTTCCTAATAATATTAAGATAGAAAAACGTTTGTTCAGTTACGTACGAAACAACGGTAATAATAAAACGTCAAAGATTACGTCAAAGCACAAAATCCAGATACTGTAATTTGTAAAGAAATAGGAAAAATTACTGCATTGCAAAGTACTTTCTTTGTTTATCTAAGAATACCTGATAATTAACAAACAAACAGTAACATACAAACATACATACTCAAATACTATTACTGCACAATGTATCCAATTCAAATATAATCATAACACTAACAGGACTGACTCTAAGCCACAGCACCTGTACCGGAACTACTATAACCAAGCAATATATTTCTAAGTATAACCATTACAATGTTTTCCCACTTCATGGACCCACAGAACTTGTGTTGTTAAGTGATGAACTATCTTCTGTATTTTGTTAACCTTTAACTCATAATCTTTAAAACAAATAAATTGAAAAGTGCACGTTTAAAACAGTACGCTTCAACCACTTTTTGTGATCTTTCTCAACAGTGAATACGCAAATAACTTGTAATGAAAACGATCCTTTAACTTTAAAAGAATGATGTAAACAAATATCCACATGGTAACAGTTTATCTTTTATAGAGGCTGATTGATACTCAGCGATGGTTTCTAACACTGAAAAAATGAAAAAATAAGCGTTTTAGTTTCTTCTGGTACAGCACCATCATCTATATAATAATATATAATACTCAATTTACAGTTTTTACTAAACTAAACGATATATTTCGAGTATTACAACGTTTACTCCTGAAAACTACAAATTAAATACATAACAATAACAATTTACCTTTAAATGATTATTTAGATTGTACATATTTTTCAGCTTATCAGCCAAATCTCCCTCCATTGACTGTTGAGCTAACTGAAGCCTCATAATGTTACCACGCGTGTCTTGTAAACTGGCTAAAGCATTGCCATGGGCTTCCGCTAAATGGAGATGGAAAATAAATATAAATTATAAAAGTTTGACTTTTGAAATACTTTAGGGAAATCCGTTAGTTTTTACCAGCCTGTATTAGAAAGAATAGAAGCGTCTAGAGAAGGTTCTAAAAGCACTGATGCTCTATCACGTGGAGAAAATTTCTTAATCCATAGACTCATCTACAATGGAAACTTGCTGCTTGAAAGCTCCATCCTTGGGGACAAGGATCTTTGGAGGAGTAGTACCTTTCTGGCTGGCCTACAACAACCTGGCGTCCCAGAGTGGTCTCCCCATTTGCAGCACCATGTAATGCATAACATATATGTAACCAATTCATCACCAGCAAGGGGTAGGACCACCCTAGATGAAGACATGATGAACACCGTCCATTGTGGCTCCCAGTGCTGTGGATCTAAGGGAGCATACCCCGAAAAACTTACCTAACACATTGTTGTTCAGTCTTACGTGTTCACATTCCAACATCGTTAAGTTACACACCAAAATAAGTTCAGTTTACACAAATCCTATACTTCCAGTTGGCACGAATCTTCCTATTGGCAAAACACAAGATGATGCATTCTCCTCAAAGAATGAAGCTAACTAGAGAAAACTTCATGGCACTTTTGCATTGTAAATGGCCATTGTTAATGGCTACATTCAATGCAGTTACTAATAAATCTGATTCGATAGCAAAGGAAGTTTGGTTCCTTCAACATCGGAAAATCCAGGAGCATCCCATAATCCATCAAGAACCTATTGAGTTCCATAGCTGTTCAAACAATACCGCCTGATAACCTTTTCTGCCTGGAAGAAGGAGGGTCGGGCCTTGGTCGGTGTCTCCTCTTTTCTAATGTGGCTAAGGAGGCCCTCTGGGATGTTCCATCCCACTCCTGCAGAGTTACAATTTCTGCATTCTCCAGCAATCCAATCTTAACTGTTATGGTGGCCTTCTCTCCTACAATTACAGCTGACAAGAAATACGTCACAGAGTTTTATGACAATCTTCTTACACCAATTTTCACCACTCTGACCCACAATGTCTTAGTGGTACTAGCTGGCTTCGTTGCAAAAATGGGAGGGAGGAGAAGTGTTTCACCTTCCACGACTCAACCAACAAAAATGGCTAATATCTTGCAGAACTGCTGGTAGAAAACAACTTGCTTGCAACCAATATCTGTTTCCAGAAGACACAGCAAGAGTTCGACCTTTCAACTATGCAGCCATGCTACTTGTATCCTATATTACATTCTCGTAAGTATGAAGTGGTATAACAGCATCATGATTGCCATGAGGTCTTCAACTCTCTCTCCATTCTTGGCTCTGACCACTGCGTTGTAGATGAGAAGATCCGTCTCAGCCTGGGTATTCAAAAGAAGCATTTAAAGAGGCCTATTTATGAAATTATCTGCCTCATGGTCATTACTGCAGTCAGGTTCATAACCACTTAGAGATGGACGAGTACCACAATCCCACTGACTAATACCAAAGATTTGTGGATACCAACAAATTTGCTACAGAGTTGCCCATTTCCAGCATAATGTGCGATGTGAGAGCGAGAGAAAGGCTGGTCACTGCATCGCATACAGCAGCCACAGAGAGAAACTGAGTTAACCTTCCAGCAGAGGACGAGGCTAGAGGATCCTTGTATGCCTTAAAGGCAGAAGACCTCATGTAGCAAATATCGGGAAAGTGGAATGGGCTCATTCTTGTGGGCAGTACAGTGAGCCATGGAAGATTCTCAACAAAGTTAGTGGCCACAAAAAGATATCAAGTGGTTAGATCTCTGGCATGTACCTGGAGGACAAAGCTAAGGAATAGTTCAACCAGTTTACAGCTTTGTTTGGTAGTCTTTCTCTAAACCCCAGCATCATGGCATGGTAGGTACTCTCTCAATTTAGAAATTGATGACATCCCATTTACCTCGATGAGTTCAATGCAGTCAAGAAAGCACTTACCCTCGGCAAAAGTTCAGGCCAGATAATATCCTCCCTGAGGTATTCAAAACCTGCAACCTTTGTGATATATCAACCTTTCATTCTATAATCTTGCCCTGATGAACTGAAAACTAGATCAGAAGTCGCTTTCAAACATCATTCCATTACCCAAGTCAGGAGTACTACAGAGCAACACTCTGGTTCAGTTCCTGTTTGTTATTGTCCTTGATTATAGACTACGGCATGTGTGGGATGCAGTGCATGAAGGATATGAGAAGGAAAGATGCAATAAAAGATTTATGAACCACGAGTGTCAGGAACAAAGTCACCTTTTTGAATTACTTTATGGCACATAATGATGATATACATGCACCAAGTGGCACAACGCATGTGGAAGAAATTTACAAGAAATTTGAGCTCAAAGGCGTAAAAAGAACCCTAGTAATGATGATAATGGAAAACACGAAAAAAATCATTACATATCACAACTATGAATAAGCCAGAACTGACGATATGAGTATAAACTATTCAGTTATCCATGCAATGAGGATTAAGATAACCCAATTTTAAGCCGTGTAGAAAATGTGACATGTAGTAAACAAAGTAATATAATTCGTAACTTACATATACTACTGTTCTCATTTTTATCTCGTTCCAGAGACAATCTCTCCCTTTCTCTTGCCAGCACCTCCAGTCGCTGTCGATGTTCCTACAACACAATAATAAAGTGTAATGTAAAATACAACTCAGGAAACAGTGTCTCATACAAGGATGATTAACAAGAAATTAAAGCATGGTGTTCAACATAATCTTTTTTTGAAACAAAAACTGTTCAAATTTAGTGAAAGTCATAGTTACAGTACAGGTTTCATGAGAAACAATCCAGAAGTTTTATAGTATAATCCTTGGCTTCAAAGACAGCAAAAACATGACAAGTACTGATTCTTATAAAATATTTGATATTGTCCGACAAAACAATACCTTTCAAAAATCAGCATAACTATTCTAAGAAACAAAATACAGAGGATATTACACGGTGGCGCAAACATATGAGGTTTATCTTCGAGTGGAAAAATATTTCACGAGTGAGCACAGCGAACGAGGGATTTTTTTTCCCACGAGAAGATAAACTTCATATGTTCGAGCCAACGTGTAATTTTCTTTTTATTACATAGATATGAGTGTTTTGAAAATTAAAAAAACTAACGGAAAACGGAGGAAAAACAAAGGAACGAGGTCAGCGATATCTTCACTAGTGAGGATATGGAAAATATGCCACTACGTATCATATTATCGTATGGCGTATTTTTCAGTAAAACACTCATATCTAAGTAATGAACTTTATTTTTTTTAAAATAAATGGATAAATTGTACACCGTGGTGAAAATGATTTTTTGGTACTGACGTTTTGGACTGGAGTCCTTCGTCGGAGTGAATGCATGAAAAATAAATAAAGAGATGGTTATATAGTAAACCAAATCAAAATGACACAATGATATTAGTATGGAAAAAACAAAAGGAAATAAAAAGATAGAGATGTGTGAAGACAATGTTAAAACAACAACAACAAAAAAATGTTTTCCGTGACGACAGATGGTTAACAGAAAGTGAAGTGTTCATTTATCCCGTGGGGATTGAGAGTGCCCAGAGCGTGAATTAGTCGCATTTCTTTAGTCTTGCGACAATTGTTACTGCCGTTGCAATTGAAAAAAGAAAGACCGAATGCAACAAAATTAGAAATAGAATGACTAGAAGAATTAAAATTGCGAGACAATTTTAAACGAGTTCCGTTTTCAATCCGAAACCAAGTTTTTGTTTACTATGGACGTTAATTTACTTTATACTGTAATTCCTAGTGACAAGGCTCTTCGTGCTCTCAAACATTTTTTGATCGCCATACTGTTTTAGAGCCTGCCACTGCCACTTTATTGCGCCTAGCAGAACTTGTTCTCACTCTTAATTGTTTTTTCTTTTCATGGTCGTTATTTTAAACAGATTAACGGTGTAGCTATGGGCACCAAGATGGGACCCAGTTACGCAAATCTATTTGTAGGTTTCGTTGAAGTACTTATCTTCAAACAATACCCTGGCTCTAAACCCGAATTCTTTGGACGATACATTGATGATTGTTTGCGTGCTACATCTTGCAGCAAACCTGACCTTGAATCTTTTATTTCTTACGTTAATTCTTTTCATTCATCACTTGATTTTACTTGGGAAATCAGCGATCTTGACATCTCGGTTAAAATCACTGACAATTATCCCACTACCAGCGTTCATTACAAACCTACAGCTGATTCTCACTCATATTTATTGTATTCACCTCTCATCCCAAGCATAACCTCAATTCTATTCCCTTTTCACAGTTTTTACATTTAAAACTTCTTTGCAAGGACGACAATGATTTTTTTTAACAAATGTATTGAGATGTGCTCTTTTTTTATTAGTCAACACTACCCGGCAGCTATTGTTGACCGTGCGATGCACAAGGCTTTTTCTATTGATCGTATTAGTGCACTCACTCCCAAGACTCGCGCCATTAATGACCGCATTCCGTTTACCATATCTTTTCACCCCGTCAATTTACTCAATTAAATCCATTGTTAATCGCAATTTCAATTTACTCAATTCAGATTCCAGCACTTCTAACATTTTCAGTAAACGCCCGATTTTTTCTTTTAAGAAAGATCGCAATTTTCGCACTTTTTTGGTTAAAGGACGGAACGTTGCCCTCTAATAAAGAACCTGGCACTTTTAGCTGTTCTCGCAAACGATGTCTCACTTGTCCCTTTGTTGCTTCACGTACCTCTGTTAAGGTCTCCAAGTCCACTCTAAATATCACTGATCACTTCAACTGCACTACTTCTAATAATATTTATTGCATTCAATGCTTCATTGCAAAAAGTTATACATCGGGGAAACTGCCCGCCGTTTAGGTGATCGCATCAGAGATATTGTTGAAGATAATACCGTAACTTGGCTTTATACCACTTAAAACATAGCTATAAACATCAAAACTAGGTGTTAACATAACAGTTAAACCGCTGGACACTAAATAAACGAGTGGGCCACAGGGAGCCCATTTTCAATAACACAACAATTGTTACAACAAACCAATCAGCTGTAGGGCTGATAATGCATTAACAGCCCGCTGTCAGTCTTTTGCGGCCTGCTGAGCGTTTGTTTTGAAGAGGCCGACTTTCCATTTGGCTGTGTATATTGATAATAATGCAAAATAATCTTTCATTTTGTTACTCATGGTCACACAGTATGAAGAGAATAATGAGAAAAAAGAACATAATTGCTGCTGTTAAAAATGTAAAACAAAATGCTGACCTGGGGAGAGGTGGAAGGGTACTCTCCAGAATTTTGGGTAGGGTTGTGCCACTGGACCTTCACAAACCTGACCCTGTTCTAAACTAGAAATGACAAGGTTATTTAGAGGGCAAGATAGTGTAACACCAGACTCACCTGATATGATCTCATCAATGATGTTATGTATCAGGTGACCTTGGTGTTGCAACTACCTTGCTAGGGCTCAAAATTAAGAAAATTTCATGGTGAAGTACTCACCAGAATTTTGGGTAGGGATGTGCCACTGGACCTTCACAAACCTGACCCTGTTCTAAACTAGAAATGGCTTGATTCTGATACTCTGTTCTAAACTAGCTAACTAGACTAAACTAGCCTGTTAATAGGGAAAACAACTCCGTGCATCAAAACCAACTCTGATAAACCAATTGTCATCCGGGAAGAATTGTTGCACCCTGTACTAAACAGTTTATAAAGATTGTAAAATTTATACCCTAGCTGTTCTAGACAAAAGTTTCCATAATTTATACACCATGTTCAAAACTGGATAGTCTGAAAACCATAGCCTGAACAGCGGCACATACAGTACCTATATAGTCAACATACTGTATACTGTTTACTAAATAAAATGATTAGTGTTCATGTTTAAACTGTTTTTGTTTTGTTCTGAACTTATTTACAAAGAATATTACAAGTACAGTAACAGTTTCTGTTTTATCTCTTCAGACTAACGGCATATCCAATGGTCTTGTTCCCATGTTGAGAGTGTATAATAACACGGCAAGATATGTTGATCAAGGGGGAAACAAGCGGCCCGGTGCATTTGCAATTTACATTGAGCCATGGCATGCTGACATTTTTGACTTCTTGGAACTCAAGAAGAACACTGGCAAGGAAGAGCAGGTAATTATATAATGTGTGGAGGTTCTGAGAATGGTTTCATGGCTTTCATTTTCTGAAGGAAATGAATGATTTATATAATCATTGGAAAGTTTGGTGATACAAGGACAAAATTTTAGTTTACATGGCACATACATGATCTATGTTGCTTACAGGTTTTTCAGAAATCCTTCAGCTGACATTTAGATTGCTCAGTGGCTCTGCAAATATCTATTGACTTTTCTAATCTCAAGTTGGCTATTCAAACCAACTTGAGAATACGCAAGTATATTAAATGCGTTCAGTGTGTATATATAGAATGAAATAAGAGAAAACAATTTTTAAGCCCTTGGCGGGAATCAAACCCCACATCTAAGGTTTACTAGTCCGACGTGTTAACCACTACACTACAAGGACTAACCACGCTGGCAAGTGTTTGTTAAACGCGCCCGCAGTGTGAATGGCCAGTCCTATTAAATCTGTTTATCAAAACAAGTTTTAAACATGTTTAAGCTTTGGTGTGAACGGAGTAACAGTTCGTAAGATTTATTTAAATTAAATTAGTAAGTTAAAAATAATATATTTTAACTAACTTACACAAATGAAAACCTGAAAATATTTTGTATGTCAAAGACACCATTTACTGATTGTAGCTCATCGAATCAACTTTGCAATGGCAAAACAAAGTAAATTACGTAGTCTTATTCTTAGTTGCTTAAAATGAAGAATATCGGTGAAATTTGACGTTTTTGCAGTCTGCATGACTGCATGTCCAAGAATTAGAACTAGAACTAATTTGAATATGAACAAACGTTTTTATAAAATAAGACCTCAAACTATGAACTTGGCTCAGAATGAATCAGTTTGTATATTTAAGTTTGGTTTCCTTTTACAGATAACTAACATTTTGTATAGGAGACAATCAAATTTCTGATACATATCTCTGGTACTTTTTTTAGAAGTCCTTTGATCTGCCATATTGGCTACCTTTCAAAGCTGATCAAAACTGGCCATGTTAATAACTCTCAAAGTAAAATTTAGTACAACTTTAAAACATCCATTTCGTAGTTAGTACCCCAAAGCAAGACCACATGCAAAATTTCTGTCAAACTGGTATTATACCTTGGCCGCGACCTTTTAATACAGAGTATGACTCTTTTACTTTATTACCGGTGCTTGTTCAGTTATTCAATTTATATACATATGCTATAAAAAATGCGTCCATGATCACTCGTATAAAGTTTCAGTGCTATAAAACAGATACGTCTGTTTAGATAAAGTACAAAATATTACTTTATTAGATTCTCTTTTTCTGTTTGTCTTAGCCTTTCTTCTGTGTCTTAGTTTAGCAATACGTAAGATCTTATTTCAACTCTAACTTGTTACAGGTATTTCAAGATCCTACTCAAATGATGCACCAATGTTTGCTAAGTTCCAGGCCTACCCAACCATACAAACACGAGACTGATTGTAAGTAATTTATGATAATTAAATAAATTTGTGTTTTCAGTTATTTGATATTATTATCAATATACAAGGCCAAATCTCTTCAAAACACACGCTCAGCGGGCTGCAAGAGACTGACAGCGGGCTGCTAATGCATTATCAGCCCTACAGCTGATTGGTTCTTGCTTCATCATCCAATGGATTTTATCCAATAAGAGTAAGCCTAGTATTGACGCGGGAAAGCCATTCATTTGAACGTCTATCATAGGGCAGGCCATTCTCAACTTACTGATCACTCCGATTGCAAACCTGCCAAGTGCCGTCGGATAATTATCGAAAGTGACAGTGATTAGAACTGAGTTTCCGTTAACTTTATGATGATTCTGTTACCAGCATAGACATTTTTAAGGTTAACTTTGTGATATGCCTTTTATTTATAGACGATTTTAAGCATTTTTTTGGTAATTTTAAATAAGTTGATTCTTTAATAGCTTGTTCAATCAACACTTACATGATGATTTGAAGTGACTTTGAATTCGTTATTCACTTAGCTTGTATTATTAAAACTCGCATTCTTGGTATCACTTGGCCTTGTTTATTGAAAATAATGATAATGACATGACTTTTTTCGGGAATATTGTTTATTTGCGCCCTTGTAGTGTCAATTGCGGCCCGAGCGCTTCGCGAAAAAAGCCATGTTATTCCCTTATTCAAGCCATAGGCCTGGATATTGAATTATGAGTGTGACTGTCAAACCGCTTTAATATATTAATATAAACTTATTGAAAATTAACGCTTGCATTACTGAATGATGAATAATTCAAAAAGATTTTCGCAGATACCGTATTGTAAAAATTCACCACTACACTTGCCCTTTCGTCATTTCGTCATTTGAACTTAGAGTTGTCCATTGTAAGAGCTTTTTGCCATAAGTTCCATTCAAGCAATATACCCTGGTGTTTACTAACATTAAGAAATAGAACTTATACAAATTTAAACGCACATTGAATGACGAAATCACACATATAATATATATGCTTTAAATAAATGAATGGAGAAGAGTCCTCTCCTATACAGTCAAATAAGAAGGTAAAATCCTCGCTTAGTTTAAAACCTATTGACGTTTTCTCCCGCTACGAGATTGTTTCATTCTAGAATTACATTTACTTCTCCATTATTAATTAACACTTCTTTTCTTCTTAAAGGATTCTTAGCATGTTTATATGTCGAAATCCTGACGAAATCGCAGCTTATAGCTTTAAAGATTACATTCTTCATCCTAAAATGAAGGTAAGCGTGTTTTTGTTCCGATGGGGGTCAATTTTTTGGGGTTGGAATGCTCTTCGGAAAACTTCAAAGGAATTGGCCGGAACCACTAAGAAGTACCAGTCCGGGCGTGGCTCAGGTTGATTTCAAAACCTAAGAGGTACCAATCTGGGTATAGCTCAGGACGATTTCAAATCTTAAGAGGTACCAATCTGGGTATAGCTCAGGTCGATTTCAAACCCTAAGAGGTACCAATCTGGGCGCGGTTCAGAACGATTTCAAACCCTAAGAGGTACCAATCTGGGTATAGCTCAGGTTGATTTCAAATCTTAAGAGGTACCAATCTGGGTGTGGCTCAGGTCGATGTCAAACCTAAGAGGTACCAATCTGGGTGTGACTCAGATCGATTACAAATCCTAAGAGGTACTAATCTGGGCGTGGCTCAGGTCAATTTCAAACTCTAAGAGGTACCAATCTGATACCAAAAAGTCAACATCAAATACTCTACACAATGGCCGGTTAGTTTGGAAAGCCCTAAAAGATACCTTACGATATGAAAACGTCAAACTTTTTGTCTCTGAAATGTACACTCTAAGCGGTACCAAGTTCTTGAACTTTTACGACGAGAAACAACGAGCATTCCCGCTCCAAAAACGTTTGGAGTCTTTCCAACATTCATCCCCGGGATAGGATGGGAAGGATGGGGGAGGGGAAGGGGGGAAGGGGGGTGGGGGTTTGCCTCAACGCATTGTTTACTGTTAGTCGAATTAAACAAAAAAGCAGTCTAGATATA
>JAOBAY020083667.1:0-10628 GCA_025331085.2 Zoanthus sociatus
GCGAAGAAAGTGGTTGCCCATTCTTCCTAGCCAGAGGCTAATGTTTAATCGCTCGACGGCTCAGATCTTGGCGTGAAGTCGAATTTGCAGAGGGAGGAAAACCGGAGTACCCGGAGAAAAACCCTCGGAGTCAGAAGATCAACAAATCTCAGCCCACATGTGGACTCGATCCCGGCTCGTAGAGGTGGGAATCGCAACTGATGACCACTACGCCAACCTGACTCCCCATGACTACGAAAAAATGAAGCTATGGCCATTTCAAACAATAAAAAAGAATAATATAAAATAATATTTATGATAAAAGCATAAAACTGATCCGTATTTTAAAAAAGAAAGTTGTAAATTTTCGGCTGTGTACTGCCGCCTTTCTCAAGTGTATTGTAATATTTTCCAAGTGTAGCTTACCATATACACTTGAACGCAGCCTAAAATTTGTAACTTCGGTTTTTAAACTACAGATCAGTTTATGTTTTTGATCATAAATATGTCTTCCATTGATTAACCTAGATACACAATAATAAAACTTGTATAATTTATATGACATGTGAAATCTAATAACATACAAAACAGATTACTCAGTTTTGATTGGCTAAAAGCAGTGCAGTGTTTAGTAAACACCAGCGCAAAGGAGTTAAAAATTCAATGCAATTTGAAAAAATCGTTCCTTTTCATTGGATAACTAACAACATGGTTTGGTAAGAGCTAATCAAATTTTATGTCATGAAAGCTCAAAGTCCCAAGTTTTTAGAATTTGACGATAGAGGTTTTTTTTGCCAGTAAGCAAAACAAAACTTGTTTCGTATTTCTGTTAAAGTGTGTACTTCAATAATCTTACGAATTTTCTTGTTCAATTTGTACTATTAAATTTGTTGAAAAGCTAAAATTTTGCTACGTTTTGAAAATCCCACGTGTGCAAGTGTTTTCCAAATCAAACTTGAAAGTTTCTGGACGACCGGTACCTATGCAAAACAAGGGATGAAATATTTCCTTAATATTACTGTCAACATTAGTTTGGTGGTACAGTAGTTTCAACAACAGATGAAAAAAAGCAGAACGATACTTACATCTAAATCTTTGGTAAGTAATGTTGTTGTAGAAACTCCAAATCTCTCTTTCCTTTTCTTTAGTCTGTCTGACTCCTCGATCTTAAACAAAAACGTAAATTGGTGCATGTTTTCGAGTACAAAATTAATAATTAATAATTATTAATAATTAATAATAAATGTTCATCATCGTCGTTATCGTCGTTGTTTAACGTTTCTGGTTTCCCACTCCTGGGGTAAGACATGATATGAGTTGCCTCCACTGTATCATATCCTCTGCAATATCTTCCTTGATGTTCAACTTCCTCATGTCTTCTTCAACTACCTTACTCCAGGTCTTCTATGGCCTACCTACTGGCCTTCTACCTTCCATTTCCAGCTCCCGTCCATCGCTCTACTAAGTATGCTATTCTTATCCCTAGATTTTACATGACCAAACCATCTGGTTTTCCTTAATCTATGTTCAAGGTTCTCCACCCCATATCTTCTTCTGAGCTCTTCATTAGTAATCCTGTCCTGCCATTTTTACTCTAGACATGTATCTCAACATCTTATGATCACAACTAGCGGCTAACAGTCCTTCCAGTCTTTCCGTTAGTATAATAAACGTTCAATATCAAAATTAATATTTTTACAAATGGATAAGTTCTACACCGTAGTGAAAAGAATATTCAAACTGACGTTTCAGACGGTAGTCCTTTCTCAGAAAGAAAGTGATTCACTCCAACGAAGGAGTACTCTGCGAAACGTCAGTTTACGAATTCTTTTCACTAAGGTGTAGAACTTATCTATTTGAAAAACTGTTTCTGTAGAAACACTGGCACAGAATTGCATTTATGAACAAAATTAATAGTTATATACATGGTACAAATTGAGGGATAATCAAGAGATTCCTCGTGTTTTCTAATGTAACTCAATAATTTTCCAGAACCAAAATCCTATTTTTTTTCTGAACAAAGAAATATAATTTCACTCAATCATACTAGCAGTAACCAAGATATCGTGCTTGCTTGGTTCATATCAAAATGTTTAGCAATTCAAGACACCTTGATGTTATGCTTTAAAATATTGCTGGCTAATGTCTATGGCAAGACAAATTTGATTTTCTCTCAAAAATTTATAGGTTAGGTCAGTCGAAAAAGGAAAACTAAAGTAAACTGAAAACTGCATATTTTCTTTTCCTGCACTGCCAATCACTTTCATTCTCAACTCGCCTCAGCTTACTTGTTTCAAAGCACACCCGATATTCCATCTATAAGAAACAAGTTAAGTGACCCATTCCCTAAAGTTCCTCTTGCTCAGCGGGTAGAGCGTCTGACCGGTTTAATCAGAAGGTCATGGGTTCGATTCCCGTTAGGGACTCAGAAGATTTTTCTTCTGAGAAAAATAAGCTTGAACACCAACATTTCTTCTATAATTATTACAAAGCTGAAAATATTTATTCAACTACTCATTTATTAGCGCATGGATATATATTGAGCCAGCAGTTAGCAGGACATATACCAAATATTCCATGTATAAGAACAAAGTTAAGCGACCCGTTCCCTACGTGAGTTCCTGTAGCTCAGTGGGTAGAGCGTCTGACCAGTAATCAGAAGGTGATGGGTTCGATTCCCGTTAGGGACTCTGAACATTTTTCTTCTGAGAAAAATAAGCTTGTGTCAATACGAACATTTCTTCTAATGTTATTTGTTGTTCATGTTGTTAATAAGAACAATAAATGATAAAATTACCACTTTTTAGAATACGTGCTTATAACAAAACAGAACATTAGTACTATATTATTGACAAAATAATTACACTCTCACCTTTGACATTACAGGTGAGATTACTCCAAATCGCTCAGCACGTCTTTTTAACTTGTCAATGTCCATACTCTGATGTAAAATTTAAAACTGGTTTATTCTTCAAAAGCTAAATTGCTACAGAATGCACACCTTTAGTTATCACAAAAATGATCTAAGCATGAAAAACTGATTAAGGGTGAAAGTGTTTCGTTGCTTCTGAACGTTTTTTGATTGCTGCAAGGCTTTGTCTGAATGCCTGTAATTACAAAAAAGTACTGCTTGCAAAGAACTGAACCGGCAACACTTGTAAGTCATTTAAAGTCAATTAAATTGCGAGTGTGAAACTTCATAAAACACTGGGACTCGCTCAAAACTTGCCAATAAAAAGTCAACCAGTTTTCCTTAATTGTAAGGACTGAATTACCGCTTGTACTGTAAGTCACGAGTGATTTATGCCTACTTATAATTATTATAATAATTCATCGAAACTTTAAGACAATTTAAATCTTGTTTATGCTAAGCGTACACTAAGAACTTATATACTGTAGTTTAAGGCCATTGAAGGAATCCAAGAGAACAAGATCTAACTACTCACATCTTCCATGCAGTAACAGTGTTTTCAAAACTAGCCGTCGGCCGTCGCATCCGACAGGAACTTTTTCATTTGCGACGCCTACGTTTATTTCATTTGTTATCAATCATATGCATCATAATTATCTTGCGCTTTCAAAACTACAGTTTCTTTCTTGAACTCTTGTTTGAACGAAAGAAGTGTCAATGTTTTGATTGGAGTTTTAAAACCTAATCAAAATGTCAGCACTTTTTGGTATCTGAAACATACCATTTTGCGTCTGAAACTGCTGGAGAATGCGTCTCCAAGAGACTAGGATTTCAACATTTTTGGGGGGAGCATGCCCCTGTCCCCCTTTCGGGCTTAGCACCTCCTACTCAACTAAATTCAACGTCTACTTTCAAAGGTTGTGAAAACACTGAGTAAAATCCTGCATACTTAGCGTGCAACGTTAGCCTGAACAAGTTCTTATAATTTCTTTTAAATTATTTATTCAAAGGTTAGACTTATTAGGTTCTTAATACATGAGATTTTATTTTCATTTTCTATTCCAAATTAAAATGTATCTTTATGAAAACCAAAACTCAATGAATGTAAAAAGTCAGAATGCAAATTTAAGAATTAAGAATTCTTAATTTTTTTTTACGAATTTACACACTTGATTTTTAATCAATTTTGATAATTAGAATTTGACTGATTTTTTCTACAAGCACCGGGTTTTTTTTCTAGCCTGAACAGGTTCTTAAAAAGTAATCATTAGATTCAATATGCAACTTTTTAGGTATTTCAATCAGCATCAATAAAAAGATAACTAAAGTTTTAAAAGCTATTTCAATTCATTTCTAAACTCTTAATCCTTAAGCTGAAAAGCTCTTTCCCTTGCTTAAATGTCTTCTACGCTGTACATGTTCTAAAACAACAATTGCCACTACAGCAGCTAATAACAAAAAATAAAAAAGTCACCTGCTCAATGTAAGACGTTTTGTTTCCAGGTTTTGTTGGCGTGGCATCATCTGAGCGTCCAGTGCCAAACCTGTATTAATTTATTTATCAATTAAACCTTTTAACTTATACAGTAAGGATTAAGCATTTAACGACTGGCCTCTGGGGAAAGAGTGGCTTTTGCTTCCACGAGACCCTAATTGAGGGTTAGATCTCCCAACTCAAAACAGAAAAAGAAATGGATGTAAGCTTACGACTTTAATCCAAATGTTACAAATCCCGGTAAGGTGCATATCAAATAAGTCACAAATCATAATTGTGTTTTAAATTTAAATCACAAATGTTCAAACTTTGTTAGTACAGTAGATTTCCAGCTTTATAGTATAGCTGTTTAATTTCTTATTTAGTTCTTTTAAGAAACCATTTAGCTGCCATGACTGCGTAAAAATGATTTGCTTTATGGTGCTGGAATACAACACTGTGCAGCTGTTTCAAAGGTGCATGACCAGGTCATGTGTGAGTCAAAAATCCAAATCGTTGTTTTCCAAGGGAATTAGTGAGTTTTGATCACCCTAGCGAGTTTTGACCCATGAAACGTTATACATTCTCCTCCAATTAGAACACATATATTTTGAGTTAGAAGGTACTGTATAATTATAAAATATAGTTATTTGGCTTTGAGGAAAAAATGTCTTGAAGAAGATCGCCACATCAACTGAAAATACTGTTGATACTTTTTGTGATTATGGAAGTTCAGCAAATGACATAAACAAAAGACTTTCACAAAAGCCAAATTAATTAAGTGTACCTATTTTCTTGAGGAAAACATATCTAACTGTTAAAACAGGTTGATCACTTAATAATAATTCTTGCAAAAGATAGCCACACCATTTGAAAACACTGAAGACACTTTCAGTGATTAAGGAAGTTCAGGAAACAAGATAAAATTTAGTTATATACTTTCTTCTTTTAGCCATAGTGACTTTCACTGACCATATGATTCAGTTGGTAAGGCAGCGGCCTTCCCAGCAGGTTTGATTCCCACTTTGGCAATATTTGTACTTTCAGTATTTTCTTTTCCACCATGGCTTTCATTCCAACATTGTTGGCAAGTGCACAGGCAAGAAAATTCAGCTAGTATCTCCAAAAGTGTAAATGAGTTAGTTTTTAATAGTGAATAAGGCGGTTAATAATTAAATTTGTTTTTCCTAATTTGAGAAAAATTCTACACCTTGTTACATTGTGGGGGTGCATTGGACTCCTCTTGCTGGAATTGGGGTCCATTTGTTCAAAACTTGGGGTATACATTAATATTCATGATTTTTGTCTTTGTTTGTCCAAACAAGACATATTTTTTATTTGTTTTCATTTCTAAATATAAAAACTGAATCAAACTTAAAACCCCATTCTGTCAGATGAAATCAGTGTCTCAGCATACAAAAAATTGACAACTTATTTTAGCTTAAACTTCATTTATTGATGAAAATTTCAGATATTAACAATCCTGATTTAAAATAATAACACAGGCTACTAAGTTGAACAATAATAATCATGCACTACTTTTGAATTTGTGAGTCCAAAACAAAAATTATGCATCTCTGGACGCAATGACGTGCCCTAGATTCATCACTGTTGAGGTAAAGTGTAGCATACAAGTGACAGTCTCTAACAACTCCTTCCTATCTCAATTTTTAACCATGGGTTCAAGTGAATAATAAATTAATAATTATACCTTTGTGCTCTCTGCAGCTTCTTATCTGTTTCACTTGGAGTGCCACCAAATCTTTTTATTCTTTCTAGCTTTTTCTGCAAATGAAAACAAAGCTTGTATAGTTATTGGCTTTAAGTTTTTTTGAAGAGTTCAGTTTGTTTGAATGGCAGTTACAAAGTTAAGTTGAGCTACTGTCAGTAAAATTAACATTAATTACTACTGACAGTAATCATGGTTTTTAATAGGCAGCAGCCAGCAAATTTTGCATCTACTTGACACAAATCTGCTGCCTACTTTGGTAGTGCTCGAAATTAAAAAAAATTAAGGTTGTCCCTATTTCAAAAGCCGGGCAACAACCAATGCCGTGCATTTGGTTGTCCTGATGAATCCTTGGTTGCCTGGTAGAAAAACCCACACATTTAAGTGCACTACTCAAAAAAACATCCGTTTTTGTCTTCTTAGTGCATTTAATTACATGTTAACTTTGCCTTTACTTTGCCTTGAGATGTAATCACATGGCGGTCAAGCTTGAACTAATCCCATAGTTCTTAGTGTGCGGCAATGGTTTTCGCAGAAGTCTGGGTTTAAGTTGTGGCATATTCAAAATGACGTCTTTGATCTTGATCACCTCCAGACAAGAAACTTTGTGTTTGTCTCTTACATTTTCGTACCTGGCAATGTTTTGTAAAATTTACAGATATCCAAAACACAGGAAAATGCTTAGCTGAGGCAAATTATTATTGACTTCACACTACCTGACATTGACAAAACAAAACTGTCATGTAGGTCAGGTCCTGTTTATGGTTAAGTTATTTTCTATTTAATTTTTGGCTTGGTTGTCCGTTGTTTTTTCCTTGGACAACCAGCCTCTTAATTTTACTAAAAATTGGTTGCCCGGTAAACTTTTTGGTCGTCTTGAACGACCGGACAACTGCTAACTTCGAGCACTCTTAAAATTTGACAGCAGGATTTTTCAAATCCCCATCTCATCCCCAGGTGGGGGAGGTGGGGTTTAACATTGACTCCTGCATAACTTTGACCGAGTTCAGTCATGTGATCATGTAAGTTTGCGCGTTACGGAAGACTGGTTGTGAAACTTGTTTTTGCCCCAGATTTTAATAATTGTTTGAAGTAAACTTATTTTAGAAAAGTGCTATTTACCTGCTAGGTTAATACTAAAACAATTATCCCCCTCAATGTCGGTGCCTAGCGAAAGATATCAACATCCATCACTAGTCACCTCCACTTCTGGGGATATTTGTTAAATATCAGTGAATGACTACGTTACAATTTCGTTAACTTCCACAATTTGTAATCTTAAACTTTTGTACAGCGTTTAAATTTCAGAACATGACATTTTCTGAGCTATATTATATATTTTTTTGTGCTCCTTTTAACTTCTTTTGACAATTGTGAATCATTACCCTTTTTTCAAACCGAAATAAAAAATAATTATTGAGCTATATACGTTGTCCACTTTGTTTTCGAGTTCAAACAGATAGAATCCCTAACCGCACAAACAAAAGACCCTGCAAGAATCGCGATCAGAAGTTGCGCTAGAATAATATTTGCAATTTTATTTCTTTGAGAATTTTTCTTCTTTATTTATCTCTTAGTTCGTTTGGTAACTGGAGCCCACAAAAACTACAGCTTTTCTGAGACCTGAAAAAGGTAACGTTTGTTGAAGGTACACTTTAAAATAAGTATAGCTTCCCTTTAAGATTCAAATCTTAAGAAAAACTAAATCAAGATTAATGAAATTGGCTAAATTCAAAGCCTAGATGACAACCTCGACAATTATTGTCAATAAATACACAGTCAGGATTACCTTATAAGACGATTCAAAAGTCCAAAACAAAAACTGACATGACTATACCGAGACATCAATGATACGGTATCGGTAGGCCTATTATCTTGGTCAGTAACTACCCAGCATTACCTGTACCTTATAAGATAATTTAAAAGTTCAAAACAATAACTGACTATATAGTGACGGTAATCATGCCGTATCGGCGTAGGCCTATTATATTGGTCAGTAAATACCCAGGATTAAATGTACAGTGTAAGATAATTCAAGTGTTCACAATAATAACTGACTATACAGCGACAGCAATCATACCGTATCGGTAGGCCTAGTATCATGGTCTGTTAATACCCAAGATTAACTGTACCGTGTAAGATAATTCAAGAGTTTAAAGCAATAACTGACTATCCAGCGATATCAATCATACCCTATTGGTAGGCCTAGTATCATGGTCAGTTAATACCCAAGATTGGATTATAAACTGTAAGGTGCATAAGATAACTCAAGAGTTTAAAATAACAAATCACTTTACAGCAACACCAGTCATGCCATGTTGGTAGACAAGTTATTTTTGTAACCCAGAAGTTACCGACAACGAACTATTTTAATAAATTCTGATCGGAATGATTGATTCATAACTCCATAAACTATTGGATTAATCACACTACTGATAAAAGTTGGAAACATGCGGATAAAGGCAAGGTAGTTAAATGCAGCTAACGGAAGCAAATTGAAAATGATACAAAATGTGGTTAAATACGAAGGAAACCAACAGATATAAAAACCACCAACCACTACTGTTAATAATCTGGTTATCTTGGCTTCCTCCACTCCATACGGAGAGTTTCCTTCTTGTGAGGACGGAGCGGCAGCGTTGTTATGGTGACGGATGGTTTTGTAAATCTTCACGTAACAGAGAACCACAACAAACATGGGAGCACCAACATACCAACTTGCTATTGTTATGGAATAAATATGAGAATTGTTTTTTGAAAATCTCACTCGATCAATTGTGGGATTCGACTCGCTGTTTTCGTAACCAACTCCAAAAAGGGGATATCCAATACCGACAAGAGCTATTACTATAATCCATGTTGCTGCCGCCATCGCTGCAAAACTTTTTTTGGAGTAAATAGTTCCATAAAGCTTGGGTCTGACAACTCTGAAATATCTGTTGATTGCTAACAACATCACATTAGATATTGATGTGTATGCAGCAATGTTTAGGCAGTAAAACATTACTTGCGAGACGGTTTCTCCTGCAATCCACTTATCTAACAAAGACGAAATAGTAAAAAGCGGCATCACCATTACTGCCATGAGTAGATCTGTGAGAGCCAGTGAGATATTGAAGTTGTTTGTGATTGTACGTAGTGAGGAGTTTCTGTAAAACGCCATGCAGACTAACAGGTTACCGACGAAGGCTGCGATAATTAGGATGAGGAAGATGAATGACTCAACAACAACCAAAACTGTTCCCCTGAGGGGCACAGAAATTTTTGAGGAAATGTTAGAAAAATTAAACGGTAAACTTTTGTTCATAGCGAACTCGAGTTTTTGAAGCTATTCACCGGAAAGATAGAAAATAAGCTTTAAACAAGAGAAGCACTTCAAGTACACAGTTTATTAACTGCTGCGATAAAGAAGAAGTCTTTGTGATCTGCAAAGTTTGGTTACCCGTTTTATATATAGAAGAAAAACGATGAAATTCTTAAGGCAATTAAAACCGCTTTGTAATAGCTCTTGAGAATTTTATTAAAATTTTTAGTCATGTAAGATTTGCACAGCTTTTGTAACTTTCTGGAAAAGAAAAGATTTCACTGAAACAATGATTACATTAGTGTCTTTAAGATGTTGTTCGCACGAACTCTTTACATCGTTTACAATAAATTGTAATGATCCTTTTAAACGATTCATTAACCAGCTAAGAACATCTCCAGAAAACTTATAAAGCTCTTCCAATTTCGAAATTAAAGGTATTCCTCTAATTTACAGAGTATAAAAAACTTAGCCCAACTAGAAAACATGTCTCCAAGAAGTGAAAATAAAATTCTCCGTAACGACAAAAATGGATTCTGTACTATAGTTGTGCTTTCGTTGCCAATGGACATTTTAAGTCGCTGCTTCTTTTGCTATTTATCTATCTATTCCAAAAAATGTGAATATATGATATTGTTTATTTTATTTTATTAAAAGCGAGATCTAAACAGGGTTTAAACATTTAACATGAGAAAAGTGATAACAAGAAAGAAATCTTCTCTGTGGGAAAGTTTCACCAGTATTCAGATGAACCATGCACTTGTCCAGTCAAGTAACGATGAGAACAACCTGGCATCGTATTGTTGGCAACTTCCTTAACTTCTCAATTTTTCTCGAAAAAAAATATTTCATTTTAACGATCAATTATATTCCTGCACCCAACTTCAGTGTTCGGTGTAATACTTAGCGGCGAGGATTAGAAACGATTGTTGGTTTCTTTTTTCAATGAAAAACGACTTAAGTAAACTAAGTTTATACACTGTCAAATTAAAAATATTCAAATTAAAAAAAAAAAAAACGCTCAAAATGTCTGATTATTTGGTAACAAGTTTAAACAGTTATCGAGCTTTTCGTATTACATCCATATTTTTTTAAAGTTTTGATATTTTTCTCATTATATATACTATTTACATTATTTTTCTTTACACTTGACTCGGCAAGGATAGAGATGTGTGAAAAAAATATTAAAATAAAAAAAGATCTTTCAGTCATGACGGTAAAGATTGTCCCC